>RJWM01031232.1:0-22581 GCA_004363535.1 Dasyprocta punctata
CATGCCACCACAGCTCAGCAATAGTCCCTCAAAGAGGATTCTGTTTCATGTAGACTGAAATCCATCATTCTGATTTCAGCACCACAAAAAAATGCACGAGGAAAGGGTTACACATTATTTAAATCCATTCTAATGAATTACTTTCAAAAACCAGAGCTGAAGGGCAAATCCCTGCCAGCCAAAATAAAACTGTACCTCCAAAGAGCTGAGGAAATGGAAAGATACTGGTGCCAGGACAGAAGCCCATTTAGCGCCTTTTAAGTCATTTTTGTTTTTCCCAGTATCCCAGACTGATCTCAAACAACCCCTGACTTTGCTTATCATTTCTGCAAGTATATTGCTTAATTATGAAACACAGTCAAATCACTGATTTTTGTTTTCATGTCGAGAAATCACCATTTGCCATATAAAGGTTGTCAAGTGGGTCACCAGGCTCCATCTACTGACAAGTGGCTGTAGAATTTGAGTGCAGTTGAAATGTGGGGAAAGAGGAATGGATTTGTATTCAGAGCTATGCTAGGCACAGAAACAGTTAAAAATAAATAAATAAATACACCTAAAGAGGTTGTCAGTTATGATTTCCTGTTTAATCAGGAGAGGACTTCAAAACAAGTTCTTTTTTTTTTTCAGCCAGGAGGACTTTATAAATCACGATTTGTAAATATGATTCCCATTTCCACTTAGCGAAGGCGACTCTTTGTGGTTAAGGACACAGGCTTCAGAGGCAGAGATGCGTGGGTCTGATTCTGATTCTCACGCGCCTGTGTGTGACTTCAGTACAGTATGGGACAGTGACGCGGGCCCTCTTGGGGTGGCATGAGGTTCACAGATGATCCCTGTGTTAGTCATCATTTAGAGACCATAGGTGGTTTAAGTATCAAAACACCAGTAGTTTCTGCTTGCGAGGGTTTAGCTGCAGCCCACCCAGTGGTAGGTTAGCAGGGCCACCCTTGTGACCTAGCATTTGCATGGGCAGAGACTGATCCTGCAGACACACCTTCCAAAGTGCTCAAGGATGCACAGATGAGAATGTGTGTTGTGCTGCGTTTGCGGTAACAAAATCATGGAAATCCTTACTTTTCAAATAAGTGGGAGAGGATGGTAAATGTTTATCCATCTATACAGTGGGATTTGATGCATTTCCAAAGGAAGAATAATGCAGATCCAGGAAAGCCAATAAAGATATCAAATCCGTGGTCCATGATAAACTTTTCAAACTTCTTGAATATAATTTCATTTGCATAAAATAATCATATTAATTACTTTTATGTACTCAGATGTATGAAAAGCCTATTATACATATAGGCATGTCTACGTATATTTGTACATTTTTATGTATCCAAATATGCTTGGGAAGGCATATGAGACATCTAAGTGGGTCCCCAGTAGGCCATTTTTTTGCAGAGGGATTGGCACAGAGATCTCAAAGACTTCTCATTTATTGTAGTTAGCTTGCATTTGTCCTATATGTGTATTTTTAAATATCTACTCTATCTTATAGATGAGACAATAGTAATTAAATTGTCCTATGTCACGTAGTTCATAACAGCTAGTAAATACTCAGAATTCCATACAAGTTTGTTGGTTCTCATACCTTTATATAAGACTTAGGGGCAAAGTAACCACCATCAACATCATCTGTACAGTCACCATCTATGTAAAAATGCAGGCAAAGGTGGGTGTTCTGAGACTTATTCAGTATCAGGTTGAGCTTATTGAATTAGGCGGTATAGCCTCATAATTACTTAAGACCACATACATGGAACAGTCGATAGGAATTTCAAATCATCAAAGGTGGGTGATGTGTTTAAATTTAGTATAAAACCTTATTATGATGATTTAACTAGGGACATGGTTAATTCCCACAGAATTAGATTTTCAACACTGTATCATTCAATGAATGAGTATCATCTCTAAATAATGTCAGTATTTTCAAACTAGTTTGAGATTTGTTGCCCAAATGACAAACATATAGAATTTCTTTCCCATCTCTAAGGTGAAGCTACTAGGAGACACTTTTCAGAATATCTGAAGAATAAAAGGAACCTATATGTAGATCAGAAAGCACAAGGTCTGACCAGCAGTACGTGATCAATAAATGTTAATCCTCTTTGCATTTTGTTTCCTGAATCTTATAAGTGATCACAAAACCTTCATTAAACTAACGTTGGTTTTGGTAACCTAGTAAAATACCTTTATAACAATACGCAAAGCATGAGTTTTAATTTCATGGGTAACATCATAAAAATTATTTCAGCTAGTTTTTTTGTTGTTATTTTGTTTTGTTTTGTGGCACCGGGGGTCGAATGAACTCAAAAACTGGACAGGTGATCAAAAACTGGACAAGTGATCAAAAACTGGACAAGTGATGTGTCTGAACACTTTTCACAAGAAGTACAAATGGCAGCAAACACATGTAGAAATACTAAACCTTGCTGGCCACTAGAAAAATGCAAATTAAAACAACATTGAGATTCTATCTCACCTCAACAAGAATGGTCATCATCAAGAAATCAAGTAATTACAAATGCTGGTGAGGCTGCAGGGGTCAAAGAAAGCTTTCTATATTGCTGGTGGAAATGCGAACTAGTACAAGCACTTTGGAAATCAGTATGGAAATTCTCAAAAAAAATAAATAAATAAAACTAGAAATTCCATTTGACCCAGCTATTCCCTTCCTATCTTCCCAAAAGAGTCAAAGATACCATATTACGGTGATCCGTGCACAGTCATGTTTATAGCAGCACAATTTGTAATAGCTAAACCTTGGAAGTAGCCTATATGTCTATAAACAGATGAGTAGATAAAGAAAACATGATATTTATACACTGGAGTGCTACTCTGCAATAAAGAAGAATAAACTTGGGTCATTTGTAGGAATATGGGTGTACCTTGAGATCATAATAAGTGAAATAAATCAGACCCACAAATTTAAGTATCACATAGCTTCCCTTATATGAGAAACCCAAAGTATAAACAATTTAAGGGCAAAATGATTTTCTATTATCTTGTTTTGAAGTCCTGTATCACTTTCACTGTTTTGTTTTGATTGGTTTTATTCTGTCCTGTTTTATTTTGATTTTGTTAGGTCTGATGGTATGGGCAGCTATTTTGAAGATAACAAGAGGCATTATGGTAGCTGTTGTTGATTTCCTATTATCCTGTTTTGAAATCCTGCATCACTTTCATTGTCTTGTTTTTATTGGTTTTCTTCTGTTTTATTTGGCTTGATTTTATTATGTCTGATGCTATGGGAAGCTATTTTGAAGATAACAAGAGACATTTTGGCAGCCATTGTTGATTTTCTATTATCTTGTTTTGAAATCCTATATTGCTTTCACTGTTTTGCCTTGAGTGGCTTTATTCTGTTTTATTTTCTTTGGTTTTATTCTCTTAAGAATAAGAAATTTAAAAAATATATATATAAGGTAGATAATAGGAGACAGGGAGAAAGATCTTTTGTGAATGAGATAGAGGGGAGGGGAGAAAGGAAAGGGGAAGTAAAAGGAATTAAAATGTGTTGTTTACATGCACCAACTCCTCATGATGAATGTAATCATTATGCACTGCAAACATGCACTAATAAAAATCAAAGTTTTTTTGAATCCTGGGAAAGAACTGTACCTGCAGATAGAAGCCAGACAGGAAAGAAGAGATACAAAAACCAAGAGATGCAGGCGGGTCAGGGAGGAATGAGAGGTCTTCCCAGGTCCTGTGCTGGTAGGGAAGACAGTGTGCATGGATAAAGGTCCATCATGTAGAAATCTCTCCAAGACAAAGCACTGTCTCAGTGTCTCAGTGAGAGGACAAGTGTATAGTCAGCCTGTTTATTAAATATGGGAGATGTGTGTGTACTGCTTGACACATGAAGGAAAGCAAGAGGTCAGCTTAGCCTGGAGAAGCAGTCAGGGTGACCAGTGGAGAAATAAACTCTTTGGCACCCAGAGAGACAGCAATAGCTGGGAAGCACTAGGGGCACTTGGACTGGATTCCAAGACAGATTAGGTGCAGAGAAGGACATGGAATAACCGAGGCAGCTGGAGGTCACGTTAGGGACATGAAAGGCCCCCACACACAGAGGCTGTGCTTTGTGCTGTGTGTGGAGCCACTGAGGCAGAGAGGCCTTGGGGGGCCAGGAATGTAGGGTATTGGGACCAGGAAGTACCAGCATGGCTTGGTGATCGGGAGTCCAGCTGTCTACTATGATGGGTGGCTTTCCAGGATGTAGGTATACTTTCTCCCACCTCTTTTTACATATTTGTAAAATATGTTGTTGCGTTGCGTTTGTGTTGTTAAGAAGCACTGGGCGTATTCCACATTTTCATAAGTCATGGGCGACCACTCCCTGGCATTGAGCCATAGCACCTGAGCTTCGTTATATTTTTTATTTTGAGACAGGGCCTCAGGCTGGGCTCCAGCTTGTGATCCTCCTGCCTCAGTCTCCTAACTGCTGGGATTACTGGCATGTACCACCATTTTGGGTCTCTATGCTATTGTTTAGGTTTTTCTTTTTAATGTATATGCCTAGTTGGCACAGACTAATCAGACATCCTTGTCTGATTTTGCTTTGCAAAGATGATATAAAATTGAAAAGAGTAACTTAGTTCCCAGAGAGTGGAACAGGAGGAGAAGCTGTGCCCAGCATGCTGGGTGTCCCTGGAGAGATCATAACTTTCATGGCATTTGTGCTCAATTTATGGAAAACTGTCAGAGGAAGGGAAGCTAGGGCACAAGACCAGTGTCGGGATTCGTAGAGTGATCCTGACTGGCAGTGATGGTGTCCTGGACTAGGTTAGCTGCGGTGGGAAAGCCCAGCATAGAAGTTGGAGACTGAGTCACAAATGACTTGCAGTGGGGGCAAGGTGGGCTTTGCTTTCACAGTGAGTGAAAGCCAGAGCTGCCCACGTCCTCCATACACTCACCCGGCCACTCGCAGGGAAAACAGCTCCTGTCTCTGTTGCCCTGTACTGATGTCTTAGTTTCCTAGGAACCAGCAAAGTTCAGAGGACTGACAGGGTGGTGGTGTTTGAGGTAGAAAGAGATTCCTCTGTACCGAATGAGTGGACTCACAAGAAAGGGCCTGACTTGGTGGTGGACGAGTTCCATTTTCACATGCAGTCGTTTGCAGAGTGTTTACTTAAAACTCTTTAGCAAACTGAGAAAGGGACCAGGACGTTGGGGGAAGGTGGGAAGAGGGCAGAGGAAAGGGAATTAAAAAGAAGAAAGGTGTGTTCTATGCATGCACCAACTCCCCACAATGCATGTGATCACTATGTCCTGCAAACATGGACTTAAAAAAACAAATAAATAGAACCATAATAAAAAAGAAAAAAATATATGTGCTTGAAAATGAAAATGAAGTTTGAGAGTGTGCTAGGTAGATCACTTTCTTAACTGAAAGCTAATCGATAAATGGACGTGGATTTTCAACTTTTAGCTCTTGTGTTGAATCTAGTTTTGTAAAAACAAAATTAGACCATGAAGTTTTGTAAAAATATAGCCAAGAAAACAGTGACATATGTGGGAAAACAGTCACATATGTGGACCAATAATCTCACAGGTCCCTCCGATCTACAAACTAGCTATTTTAAGATGCCTGATATCACATGTCAGTGACCAAGGATTGGATCTTAGTTTTTAAAGTGACAAAACATGGCATGTTCTTTATAAAAAAAAAATTGAAGTTTACAAATCTGATTTCATTTGTTATAAATTCTGCTGCAATCTATGTATTATAGATACACTCATATTATTTTTTCAAGTCATCTCAGAGGACACACATTGGCATGGAAATGATTTGGGGAGGACAGACTGACTGGTGTTGTGCTTTATTCTAATACCGTCATAATGTACCTTTCTGTTTGCCTCCAGTTGTAAAATGTTCACCACCACAGGGTGGTGGGATTAGAGCCACCCAGGGGCTGACAGTCACCCTCCCAGGGCTGGCGTCTGCATGCTGCTGTTTGGGAGGTGCGTTGGAAGGGGCACTGACTTCAAAGACAGCCCATGAGTGACCATTCCCTTGTGTATTTCCATCACCAGTCACGAGGCAGGAAAACGTGACTTCTGGATACATAGAGAGAGTCTTCTTCCAGTTTTGGATCTCATTAGGATAGCTATTTTTACTCTGCATATTTTACAATAATTTCCAATACCATTTTAAAGATATTAATTGTAAGAATTTTTGAAAGTTCTGATGTTTCACTTTCTCTTGTCAATATATCACATTAAGATTTCATCATGAAAACCTTGCATTTTTATTTTAAAATGTAAGTAGATAATTCACGGTTTAAAATGTATTCTTCTCAAGGAGGTAATGTTGGCCTGGTTGTCCAGGGCTAGATTCTGCCTTATTGTCTCTCTTGATTATCTTGATAAAGCCAAAAAGGGACCAGGCAACATTATAATCTTCACTTGCAAACATATGTTTTTCAATACTTAGCCCCTATAATGTTCAAAATCTTTTACTAATTTAAGGAATTGTGAGA
The DNA here is from genome assembly GCA_004363535.1 of Dasyprocta punctata. Lineage (NCBI taxonomy): Eukaryota > Metazoa > Chordata > Mammalia > Rodentia > Dasyproctidae > Dasyprocta > Dasyprocta punctata. The sequence goes on from RJWM01031232.1 coordinate 6,489, forward strand.
TACTGGAAATTTCCTTAAAAGATACTAGATTCTTTGTCATGAGTACTGGCACTTTAAAATATATTTTACATAGAACATATTATTCATGTAATATATTTATTATATATAACAGAAAGCATTATGTAAATACTATACATTATAAAATATAAATGAGTATATCATGGAAATATTGTAATATGTTCAACAGCCCTCAATCCAATAGATGTTGAAAGAAGCTTAGTTCTATGTATGAAAACATAATAAAAATAATTCAGTACCTAAGGTAAAGTGAGAAAAAACAGCTGAGAGTTTGGCTGGCGACTTCAGGCAAGGATGAGACATCAGGCCGTCACTTGCAGGTGGCCAGCATCTACTTCCATGCACCTGAGGACAAGGCTTTGGCAGGAAGTTCTGCAGCATTGCCCCGGAAGTTCTTCCACCCGTGTCTTCAGATCTCTGCTCCTAGAAATGGAAAGCTTTTCTAGCTTTAAAATTCTCTTCTAAAACTGATCACTCCAAGGGTTTTCCTGCTGTAAGCTCTGTTTGTGGCTTAGGCAGGGGAGACCTTATTAAAGATCAGCATGCAGCTATAAAGATAGTGCTTGGACTTTAGAGGGCCAGGCCTGTCCCAGGCACATAGTGGGTAATGGACCGCAGTCACCCCTGCTGCACATCTTCCCACTTGATTGTGACTCTGGAATCCTATTTGTTTCCATTCCCATTGTGTCTTGTCTTAAAGACACCACAGAGTGGCTGCAAGTGGTGACCCTGCAGGGTCCCCAGGCAGAGACTCAGATGTGCTCTGTGTTCACTCCAGCTCTACACTCCATCCTCATCAGATATGAGTTAATACAGGACACATCATTTATAGGATGATTTTATAATATTAACTCAAAAAGTCATATGCAGAGGAGTACAAGAGATCTGTCCATGTGCTAGAGACCCAAAGAATCCAGCCAAGGGCCTGGATCCCACAGCAATGTCCTCCATGAGTCCAGCTGGAGGCCTAGAGCTCACAACAATGTCTCATGCAAGTCTGTATCAAGGATCTGCACTGGGAAGGCCCAAAGGTCAGTGTGGAATATGGAAAGTCTGTGCCAGTGGGGTGAAGGATCTGTGCCAGGAGGCTGAGGGATCTGCGCTGGAGCCAGGAAGTGATGCTCAAAGTAAGGAACTGAGCTCCCACAAAGAGAACCGCAGCCAGCCTCAGCAACAGTGAGGACCTGAGCTCCTGCAACAATGAGAAACAGTTGAGTTCATATCAGGAAAACCAGCACAACAAGCTCCTCCAGCAACAGCCATCTTCCCCTCCAGTTCTTCTTTTATGCTGTTGGCAACAATCCTCAGGTGACTCAGTTTGGCTGGGTGTGCCAAGTTGACCATCAGTTAATCCACCACAAGGGGCCACTCCTTGGTGGCACTCTTTACCCTGACTTTACTTAGCTGGAAAAAGTCAGCAGGCTCAGACACATGACTCACCATCAAAGAGATCCCCCCAAAAAAACCAACCAGGGCAGCTGTGCCCCAGCCTGCCCTCCCAGGAGCAGCCAGGGCCTCTAGTCAGTGTTCTTTGGAGAGGCCCCAAGCCACAGTAGGACCAGCTGCTGGCTCTATGACCAGCCTCACTCACACAAACCTCCGCTCCAGGACTCAAGGAAGCAGAGAATGCAGAGAAACAGCCCAACAGCAAAGCTGCAAAACTGGTTTCCACTGCCCTTAGGTGTCCTTCACCACCACTGTAAGCAATGTAACAGAATCTCCAGCTTCAAATTCCTTCCTTTTATTGAAACAAAAGCATAGCTTCCATGTTAGCTGAATTTACCCATGCCAGTGTGTTTCCTGTCCTCTACTCCAAACGTCATTCCTTTTATTTTCAATGACAGCATCAAATGCCCCACCTCTGGGTCTTGAAATTTACTTGACCTTTCGCAGGCCAGAAGTGTTTGTGACCCCAGGATGCTGGAACATTGCTGGGGTGCTGTGATATCAGCTTTAGCAAATGTTCTTTTTAAGTTTTGAAGCTATAAGAGGCACTGTAGACCCCGGAGCAAAAGTTGAACTCTTGTTGTTCTGATAGCTCTGCTAACTTACCATCAACAAAGCAAAATCTCCACGTGTGAAGTGCTTAAATTTTGACATCTGTACACACCCATCTGACCCCACAGTAGACAATAAACTCCACTCCATCACCCCAAGTATCCTTCTGCTCTTTACAGCATTTCCCCCAGGTCCTTCCTATTTCCACTCACACAGCTGCTCACAACTTCCTGTCAGTATGCATGAGTTGATAGTTTTTACAATTTTATATAAATTATGTGATACAGTGGGTGTTCTTTTACTCAACAGCAGTATTTTGAGATTCATTCATGTTGGGTGCATCAATAGTGTGTTAATTTTTGTCATCAAGTAGTATCCCATTGTGTGCTTGTTACCTGATTTGTTTAGCAACTCAGGTGGTAATGGAATATTCAAGTTGCTTCCAACTTTTGGTTATGTGAAGTTGAGCTGCTGTGAAGCATTCATGTGCAATTATTTGTAAAGATAGATGCTGTGGTTTATCTGGGTGGGTTACCCTCGAGTGGAATGCCAGGTCATAGGGCAGATGTTAACAGACTACCGAACTGTCTTCCTAACTGATCCATTTCAAATTCCCTCCCACCTGCGGTTATCAGCACCCTAGTTCCTCCAGACTCTGGGCAGTCTTTATATTAATAGCATTGTAACACTTGTGTGAAAGACATCACATTGTGTTTTAATTTTCTATTTCTGTAACATCTAGTGACACTAGGCAACTTTTCTTGTGCTTATTTGCCATCTATATACCTTATTTAGCAAAGGATCCATTCAAATTATTCACCATTTTTAAAAGTTGTGCTGCTTATTTTCTTGACTTTTGAGAGTTCTTTACATGTTCTAGCAATCTAATCCTCTGAGTGATTTGGAAACATTTTTTCTTCCAAATTGTGGCTCCTGTTTTCATCCTCTGAAATGTGTCTTTTGAAGAGCAGATATTTATAATTGTAATAAAATCCACATTTACGATATATTATCTCATGGATTGTGGGTTTGGTGTTATATTTAAAAAAAAATTTTGCTGGCTCCAAGTCAATAAATTCTTCTATGTTTTCTTTCTATCAGTATTAATGCAATATGTTTTATACTTACACTTAGGATACATTTTGAGTTATTTGTATTTTTTACAAAGTATTAAAGTTTATTATTTTTTGTCTTATGATTTTCCAGTTGTACTAAAACTATTTGTCGAAAGGAGAATCCTTTCCCCATTGATTTTCATTTTCACTTTTGTCAAAAATCAGTTGTATGGTTCTGTTTCTGGACTCCCAATTCTGTACTGCTTCTCTGCTGTATCAGTTGGCTTTCTTGTTGCTGAGACACAATACTTGTAACACACAGTTTAAAGGAGGAAAGGTTTATTTGGCTCATGATTTGAAGGGATTCAGTCCCTGGTCAGCTGCTCCAAGGCAGAAACATCATGGCAGAAGGATATGATGGAACAAAGCTGCTTAGTCCATGAGACCCAGGAATCAGAGCAGGGAAAAGCACTAGAGAAAAAAGGGGCCAGAGACCAGATACAGACCCCAGTATCACACCTCCATGAGCCACCAGACACACGAACTGTGCTCCATCAATATCCTGGGTGATTCCCAAAGGCAACCAGGTTGAAACTCCACACTAGCCCCCATATCTACAATCTGTTTTTATGTCAGTACCATACTGTTTTGATTACTATACTTCTATAAGAAATGGTGAAACTAGGTAATGTTGATTTTCCAACTTTGTTCTTTTGCAAAATGGCTTTGGTTAATCTGGGTTCTTTTCACATGTGAATTTCAGAATGAACTTGCCAATTTCACTAGAAAATGATGTTGGATTTCAGTTGATTCTGTAACAAAATTGTAAATGTAGAGCAATTTAGAATAAATTATATTAACACTGCATTTTCTGATTCATGAATGTGGTATATTTCTACATTTACAAAGTTCTTTAATTTCTCTAGCAGAGTTGTTGATGTTGTTTAGTTTTTGCAGCATAGGACTGGCACGTTATTGACTCATTTCTACCTATTTTTTTCTTATTATATGTTTGCCATATATAATGATCACATTCATCATGATGAATTTGTACCTGAACATAATATATCTTATTTCTTTTTTCCCTACTCCCCTCCCTTTAACTCTTCTTCCTCTATGCATTTACAGAAGCTGTGTTTCCATTTTTTTGTTCAGTTCACTCCTTTTAAAAATCCTTTTTCCCTTCCTTCTCTTCCACTCCCCCATCTTGTTCCCCTTCTTAGTTGAACAAGGTCTGCATACATCCTAATATCTATCAACCATTTTGCTTTTCATTTATACCTTGGATTTCTCACACAAGAAAAACAATGCAGTATTTGCATTTGTGTGGCTGATTTATTTCACTTAAAATTATGGCTTTGTGATGCATCCATTTACCTATAAATGCTTCATTTATCCTTCTTTATGGCAGAGTGGTACTACACCACATTTTCTTAAGCCATTCATCTGTTGATGGGCATGTGGGCTGTTTCCAAGACTTAGCTATTATAAATTGTGCTGCTATAAACATAGGTGTGCATATACCACTGCAGTATGATACTTTAACTCAGTGAGAAAGATACCTAAAAGTGGAATAGCTGGCTCAAATGGAACCTGTAGTTTTAGATTTTGAGGAATCTCCACACTGATTTCCATAGTGGTTGTACCAATGTACAGTACTACCAACTTTGAAGAAGACTTCCTCCCCCTCACCCCAGCCTTCTCTAGGTATTTGATATTTTTATGGCATTTAAATTTTAACTTGCAATTTCTTGTTGCTGATATATAGAATTGATTATGTAGTTTTCATCTTGTATTCTGCTACCTTGTCATATGCATTTATTAGTTCTTATAGCTTTTCTTCACAGATTCTATCAGACTTTCTATACTTACTATCATGTCATCAAATAGAGTTTTACTTGTCAGTCTGTATGCCTTTTATATTTTTTTTCTTGCCTTATGGCACTGGCTAAAATGTTCAACACAAAGTCAAATATAAATGGTAATGAAGAGCATCCTATCTCGTTCTTGATCTTAGGAATAAATTATTCCTAAGTTCTTGTGTAAATACCCTTTCAGGTTGAAGATGTTCCCTTTTATTCTTAGTTTGTGGAGTATTTTAATCAACAATTGATGTTGGATATTTTCATATAATTTTCTGGCATCTGTGGATGACGTATATTTTTTCTTTTTAAATCATTCATGGTTTACAACATTGATAGACTTTCAAATATTATACTGATCTTTATTAAGCTCTGCTCAGTCACAATGTACTATATGGTTTATGTGCTACCATATGCAATTTGTGAAAATTTTGTTTAGAATTTTTGCATTTATTTTATTGTGGGTATTATTCTGTATTATTCTTACCATCTGTATCTGATTTTGCTATCAGTTATTAGTGCACACATGTTAAGATTGTTTTCTCTTCTTGATTTCCTTATTAAAATTAGATAGCACTCTTTAAACCTGACAATATTCCGCTCTCTAAAAGCTACTTTATCTATAATTAATGACATCTTTTTATACTTATCCACTTTTATCTTTATATAGGATGTGTTACTGTAGGCAACATATACGTGGGTATTGCTTTTTATCTAATTCAAGAATTTCTAGCTTCTCATTGTGGTGGTTAGACTACTTACATTTAATGTGAGTACAGCTAAGTCCAAGTCTACCATCTTTTTATATGTTTTATATTTATCCCAATTGTTATTTGTTTTCCTTGTGAATGTTTTGTCTGTGCATTATTTCTTTACTTGGACTATTATCTATAACTATGTTGCAATTCCTGTTGTTATTCTAATTGTTACTTCAGGTATATAAGAAATTTAAAGTTTACCATCAAATGTTATTACACCACTTTATATATGAGATGTGATCAAAATATATAGTGAATGTTAAGATTCTTAGACTATTTATTGCAGTAAAAGATGCATTCTCATTAATCCCCCTTGAGTTCCTCTCCCTCACTTTGAACACACTTTCCAATCATTCTCGCCATTTTCTGAACAGCTCTGGAAGTCCTGTTTCCTAAATATCTGTCTTAGTTACTTTTCTCAGTGTTGAGATAAAATACCTAACACCCAAAGTTAAAGGAGGAAAAGTTTATTTAGCTTACCTTGTAGAGGTTATTTAGCTTATCACATAGAGGTTTATTTAGCTTACCTTGTAGAGGTTTCAGTCCATAATCTTCTGGCTCCAAGGCAGGGTGGAATAGCAGTCAGGCATCTCAGAAGAGAAACAGTTCATGGCAGACAGAAGGTAGCAAACAAAGCAAAAGCAAGCAAAAAATGACCACAGCACTTTCTATCCTTTATATCTTATCCAGGCTACTGAGGGTGGGTAACAGTCACACCCTTAATCCTAGCGTCCCTGATTCTAGCTTTCCACCATGAATCAATCCCAGCATCACACACTCTAAATGCAGCCACCTCTAAAAAAGCCCCACCTATGACTTAATGAGACTTTGGGGGGACATCTAGACACAAGCAATGTCTTTATTAAGTTATGATCAGAAATACAGTGAGTACTGCTTCCACGTGCCATCCAATGGAAAAACAGCCTTGTAAAAATGTGATGATGCATCCTCGTCCACTTTATTTGCCAAATCTAGCTCTGTGTCAAAACGACCATGGAAGGGAAATGTTTTGAATGCATTCAGGACATCAAGACAGCCAGGATAGGTTAAAGACACTCAGGAAAGAGGTCTCCAGAGCTGCTGCAGAAAGTAGCAAGAATGGTGAGATAAGTGTGTTCCAACAAGGGGGTGTATTTTGAAGGGGGATAATGGCAGTGTATCTTTTACTAATTTTTTAAATTTTAACTTCTATTGTATTTTTCAATCATACCTCATATAATAGGAAAATTTTCCAATATTATACCGCTTCATATATAGACTTTTCCAATAGTGTATCTCCAATTCTTTGCTTTCAGCTTTTGTGCTGTTATCATAACTTCAGATATTCAGATATATAGATACATATGATAAATGATATGCTGCATTATTTTTAACTTTCATTCATTTTAAATGAAATAAATATATGTTATCTATTATAGTTATTATGTAATTACCAATGACAATGTTCTTTGCACCCTGTGGCTACCTGCTTGAAGACTTTTAACATTTCCTTTTTATTAAATTAATATGTATTAATTATGCACATTAATGGAGTTCACTTTGATATTCCCATATATGCATATATCATACATTGGCACACTTTGATATCTTACAGGACCAATCTGCTGATAACATATGTTATTTCAGCTTTTCTCATGTCTGAAAACATCGTGGTTTTACTTCATTTCCATGTTGTTTTCTCCGAGTGAAGAATTTTAAGTTAACAAGATTTCTTCCCTTCCAGTGCTTTAATATCAGCACTCTGCCCTCTTCCTGCTTGCGTTTTTTCTGAAAAACATTATATTCTTTGTTTTTTCTCCTTCAAACATGGCATCCATTTTCTCCTATCTGCCTTTAATATTTCCTGTTTAACACTGGCATGAGCAAATTTATTATTATGAACTGTATATAACTGTATTTATGGTCTTTGTGATTTCTTTGCGCTTTTGTTGTTGTTGTTTTTTAGATCTTTGGGCTTGAGAGATACAGACGTAGATGTAGATATGACAGAGATAGAGACAGAGACAGAAACAGAGATAGATATAGATATATTCCCTTGTCTTTCTCCTTTCTTTTTATGATTCTGATGACATGCATATGAGGCCACTAGAAGTTATCTCAAGTTATCTCAAGACTCACTGATCTTTTGTTTATGTTTTTAATTCTTTTTTCTCCATATTTCATCTAGATAGTTTCTATTATTTGTCTTCTAATTCACTAACTTACCTTTCTGCAAGATCTAATCTGTCATTAATCCAGCCAGTGTGTTTTTTTGCCCCAGACATTATTGCTTTCATTTGTTAAAATGTGATTCAGATTTGTTAACTTCTTCTATCTCCACTTAACTTTTTGAATATATGAGATATAATTACAATAATTATCTCCATGATCCTGTCTTATAATTCTAGCATCTGTCTCATTTCTGCAATCATTTGAGTTGATTGGTTTTTCTCCTTGCTGTGGATTTTATTTTCCTCCTTCTTTCTATGTCTAGTAAATTTTGCTGGAATCTGAGACATTCTAAATTCTCCCTTTCAGGGTGCTGGCTAGATTTGGATTCCTAGAAATATTTTTCAGTGTTTCTCTGGGAAGCAGTTAAGTTACTTGGAAACCATTTGATCCATTACAGTCTAACTTTTAAAATTTAATAGGTACCCAAGCATCACGGCACACGCCTGTCTCCCAGCACACAGGAGACTGAGGCAGGAGGATCACCTAGAGTTCAAGGCCAGCCTGGACTACATAGTGAGTTCAAGGCCAGCTTGAACTACATAGTGACACTCTGTCTAAATAAATAAAAATAAAATTTGTTAGGCAGCATCAGAGCACTTTTCAGTCTGTTACTATTTTCTGCTATTGAGTTAGACTCTTCTGAACCCTCTGCCCAGGGCCCCAGAGCTTTGACTGGTAGACTAAGTGTCCTTCCAGGGCCTGTGTGAGCTCTGTCCACCACTGCTGCAGTTCCTACCCTGAGAACTGTCATAGTCTGATATCTGGTGACTTGAAAACCACTGCTTGTAATTTGCTCAGTTGATTGTTTCTAGTGAGAAGGTAAATTCACTCGTGGCTACCCCATCTTGGTGGGAATTAACATCCACTTTTTCTTAATTCCTGTTTCAGCTCTTCTATTCCACCAAAGTCCATAACTGATGAGATTAGAAAGCCCACTTTCCCACCCTACCCTACCCTTCTCTACCATATATATTTCTCCCTGTATCCTCTTCAAGAAAGAAAGAGCCAAACTACCATCACCCTTAGATAAGACAGACAGGGACACCCGCCACGGGTCTCTCTTCCTCAGGACACAGCATGTGACCTCAGACACAGACCACGGAGCAGCTTAACAAAGGTTGAGGGCTGAGACTGGGGGAATTCAGAGATCTGGGGGTGAAAGGAACACCGACTCCTCAGGGGCCAAGATCTTTATGTTTTAATGGTTATTGGTCTATATTGCAATTCTGAACCTTGGATGTGATACAAGAGAAACCATAACTGTGAGAGGACAGAGCAGATGCCAGGGGACCATGGCTGATAGAGAGAATTGTGGGTAATGCAGAAGGTCGACCAGGAGGACAGAAAAGATGAACTCTGACAGCCCTGAACCAGTATTACTAATTAATACTAAACCCATCTGTGCAACTTCCGGACCAGTTACCTTTATCTTTTTGTGACCAGCTGATCCTGTGTTTGGAGTCCCTTGCCTCGCAGAAATGTCAGCATCTGTGAGGGACTTCAAGACACCGATGGCCAAAAATGGACTGTCCCTATTTCAGGTGATTTACAATGTAGCAACTCTAACAAAAATATTCAGACTTCTTTGTGTTAAAGTTAACATACTGATTTGTAATGAAGTTAATCTGTTTTCCTAAAGTAAAATGTATCCGTGGGTCTAGATGCCCTTCCCTCTTCCCTTGTCATTCAGGCGTCCTGCACAGTGTCTGGCAGATAAGTGAGCGCCACAGGGTGCAGAGGGCTTGACATTGGAACCCTGGCTCTTTTCTTGGCTTTTGGCATCTTGCTCTGCATGGTTACTGAAGGGATACAGAAATTATATTGCAGTATTTTATAGTACTTCCTAATGAAGTGGAACACTACTGTGAACCTCATATGTCCCATCCAGATGCCTGCTTGTTACTGTGTAGCAGGTCTGGAAGAATTCTCTTAAACATGAGATACATTGTTCCTTTACAAAAGAACACATGCCCCTAAGTTGCTCTTAACTAATGACAATGGCTAAAGTAGTGTGGCCCCACTAGATTTTTTTTAAAAATGCATTTGGTCTTAACTTCAAAGTAAAATTAAACTGACAGTTCATGAAAATCACTTTAAAAAGAACATTGTACTATGGAAAAAGCATGTTTCAAAAAGCATGTTAGGAAAATTGTCATTGTTACATGACCTTTAAAATTTTTTGCTATTAGCGAGGTGCAAATTCAGATCTATGTACTTTAAAAATTGGAGACTAAATGTATAAGAAATCTTTAAAACTTCCAAAGTTGAAATTGAATCATTTCTGGAATGTTGAATGTAAGATATATAGACATATAGATTTATATTTATATTTGTATTTATATTTATACTTATATTTGGTTTTCAAGAGCACCCAGTGACACTTGAGAAGGATGGAAGTTGGCCAGGTGAATTTGAGTACAGTTGGGGTTAGTTTGTAGATAGAAATGAAAAGTTAGTATTGTGCTCTTCATAGCCCAGCCAATGTAGAGCCTACTTATTTCCACTTTAGATAGACGTGTTTTCATGAGGTATCTATACAACTATGACGGGCCCGAAGAGCAAGTATCAGTATAAATTGAACTTTGAAATAGAGATCAAACTTAGCCATTCATAAAATGTCAGGCAAAACTTTGAAAACTAATGCTGTATTTGAAGATAGTTCTGTCTAAAAATGTTCTTAATATACCTCAGAAATTTTGTACTATTTATAAATTCTACATGTGCCTATAACTGAGAGATATATGTGTGGATACACATATGTATGTACACGCATACACCCATATACAAAATTTATTTTTGAGTTCTTTTTGTATTCTAGGTATCCATCCTCTGTTAGAGTAGTCGCCAATAAAAAATGGTGTACGTTAGACAATAGAAAATAGCGAGATAGATGTTTTGCAAATGGAAGACAATCTAGAGCTGGAGCAAGGGGAGGAGAAGGGGAATAAGAAGAATTAAGATGTGATAAGTACATGTACCTCCTCCCTATCTCAGATGTAGACATTATGTACTATAAACATGTACTAAGAAAAATGTAAAATTGAGGCTCAGTTCCTAGTGGAAGGGCTGCCTGAAGCATTCATGCTTCCAGGACACTGCGCCCACCTAGATGGGTTGGGGGCACTGATGGACTGAAAGGCCAGCTGCACCTGCTGTGTGGCTGCACAGTGACAGACAGTTTGCCTGCTCCTCCTCACTCGGTCCTCACCACAGCCTGCAACCCAAGCATCTTTACCATCATCTTTCATCCGGAATGTTGATTTTTTTTAATGTTGATTTTTTTTAAACACCCTCACAGGCATGCACTTGGGTCCAAGTGGTTGTAGAGTTTGGATTTGGTCACACCTGGGGTCTGCTGCCCACTCAGGCCACATGCCCCAGTCCTCCATTTGTGAGGGCTGAAGGATCACCCATGAGTAGCAAGTGGACTCATTCAGATCAGTGATACTTCTGCTATCTATGCTCATTACTTATTATCTCTCAACGTACAGCACCTGCAGTCCCTTTGGTACACATAGGCAGTTCAACAGGCTAAATCCTAATGAACAGGAGATGGCAACTGCCTGGAATATGGAGTGGGTTCAGCTGGTGTCCAGCCAGAGTGGGTGGTGGCACCTGTCAAATGGGTAGGAGTGGGTGGTAAAGCGACTGTTGGCAGCAGGGCTAGAACACACATCATCTCAGGTAGAGTCAGAGGCTTCAACCTCAGCCTCAAGCACTGGGTTCTTACTCTGGGACCCACATGGTCCCAGGAATGTGTGGATCTGTTTCAGGAAGTCAGTTTTATGACTTGTACCTAAATGTCGCCCCAAAGCTTTACGTGATCATAAGTGGGGCTTTTTGGAGGTGGATAGATCTAGGGTGTGCGATGCTGGGATTAAGGGTCCCCCACTCTGGGTGTGTGTGGCACCACTTAAAAGGTCAGTAACCTGGATGAAGTGTAAAGACAGGCTTACTCCTGCTGCTTTAGCTGTTTCACTGCTTGTCTGCTGCTGCTTCCTGTCTGCTCTTCAGCCCCTCTGCCATGTCACCCTGCCTTGCAGCCAGCCAAACCTCTACAAACTGTGAGCTAAAATAGACCTTTCCTCCTTTAACTTTGAGTGTTGGGTATTTTGTCTCAGCAGGAAAAGTAATTAAGACAGCCACGATCCTTCAGAACATTTGTGTAATGTTGTGTGAGTTCCTGTGTTTATATCTTCTTAGAAAAAAGCCCACAACCTTCCTCAGATCTTAACAGAATCCATGATCCAAACTAGCCCCACGATACAGTCTCTGCAGTGGTAGTCACCACTTGCTACGGGGTGGCAGTTTTCCTATTCCAACCTAAGTAGCGAACAGAGCAGATGAAATCATTGCTCTATTCTATTAGAAGATTAGAATCAGCAGATTCAACTGGTTACTTGATGCTGTACTTAAAATAGGTGTCAAGACATACAAAACAGTGTATTATACATACATGAATTGAAAGTGCATAAAACTGGCCTGAGGCTGGGGTTGCAGCTCAGTAGCAGTGAATTTGCCCAGCGTGCATGAGGCCCTGGGGTCAGTCCCCAGTACTGCAAAGCAAACAAACCAGACAGGGCTAGGCTCAAACTGTCAATTTCATACAACCTTTCAAAATGTTTTCTCTTTGCCAGAGGATAATGATGAGACAAAAAGAAGCATAAAACCCCTTTTTAATTGATGGATTCAGTGGTGGCAGGAGAGAACCTTGTTATATTTGTGTTTCATAAATATCACCTAGATCTATAATTATTGATAATGCTTAGTAATTGTGCTTTATAGGTGGCTCTGCACATTCAATGAATTCCACACTTCACTGCTTGTAAGGTAACATGAAGTTGGGCTCCTGTGAGAGCCTCTGGTCTGATCACGTCCATAAATTGATTGGTATGTAAGCTGTGTTCTGTGTTTCTGTTTAAAGACACCTCATTTAATATACATTGTTGATTCGTTAACATTAAACTCACCCACAAACAGCACTTAGTTCAGGTCAGTGTTGACGAGAACAAAGCTTGTGTAATGTGCATTGTAGCCTTCTTGCTCTTGGGAATACTAGACAGTACTTTGATAGTGTGCCTATGGGTTGCTTTCACACACACACACACACACACACGTACAGACACACACAAAGAAAGAAGGATAGCAATGTGAAAATCCTAGCTCTAAATAGACCACAAAAATGGCCCCTTATGATGGAAAGTAGACAGATTTATAAACATAGGAATGGCAAATCATGGGGATCAATGTGTATTCATTTTGGTGGCCTTATGAGCAATAGATTCAGAAAGATGACCTTGGAGTAAGTTATTTGGAATTTTTTGTATTATAGGATAAACTAAGCAATTCTTACTTGTCACATATCACATTGCTATGCTTGGATTTGGTTAGGTAGCGAACAACATATTGGGTAATGAAGGTAGAAATACTTACAGACACAGCCTTATCCCACAGTCACTTTCAGACCAGGATGAAATGTATGCAAACGAAGTCCAGTGCAGAAGCATGGGGAAAATGACCAGAAAGTTTCATCAAGAACACTTCCTTGTGAGCAACACTTGAAGGATGACTAAGACTTTTACAAGGGAAATACCTAGGCAAAAACAAACTAGTGAAAACAGATGTTCAAAAACTTGATGATGTGAAACACTTAAAACATTTGGGAAATTGAAAAACTTGAGATTGCCATAATGTGTGTTGTAAGCAGAAAAAGGTGTTGACTACTGAGCATTGGTCACAGCCAGACCCCAAGGCCTTAGGCTGACTGTTCAAAGATTTGTAGACATTGATCTGTAGGTGAAGAGAAGAAAGCAAGGAGAAATAGCGTTGGAAATGTGTTTAGAGAGAGATTCCTGGCAACATCAAGAAACTTGGTTCCCTGGGTGGAAACAATTCCAATGTCCAGGCCGCCTGAAAGCCAGCTCTGTCATTCTCCCAGGGAGCTTTCAGGAGGTGGAAAAAAAAAGAGGTATTTCTTAAATAAATAATTCCTAAAGTAAAAGCAGTTGTCCCTCATGTACTTGGCTTCCATGTCCACAGATTCAACTGTGATTGAAAATCCTCAAAAACTTCATCTGTACTGAACATGATAAATAAAGACCTCTTGTATTTTTCCCAAAAGCTGTACTTCGATAAATATTGACATGACATTTGCATTGTATTAAGTATTGTAAGAACTCTAGAGATGATTTGAATATACAGGAGGATTTGTGTGTTATAATGCAGATACTACACAATTTTATATAAGAAACTTGAGTACCCTTTGATTTTGGTATCCCTGAGGACCTTAGAACCAATCTAGTGCAGATATCAAGGAATGACTGCTATCTAAAATTCTGAGAATGAATATCATTCAGTTTAGATTTCCCTTGGACATATTAGGTACATTATTATACATACTCTTCAATCCTTTCCCCTTTTATTAAGAAAAACGGGAATGACTGAACTTAGGAACTATTACTAAACTGTGTGTTACTAGAATCACAAAGAATCAATAGGTTAAGAATTATCTAAGTTTCACGTAGTAAAAATTGAATTAAAGATAATTTAGCAACTAACCTGGTTTTTTTAAATATGATTGCTCTTCTTCATTTATAAGGACATTTATTTTATTTATTAGCTACTCTTTCTCTGCACACAGACTCCAGTGGTGGTTTATGTGCACTGGTGTATCTTATGTATCTGTTTAATGCTCCCCTTAACACACATTTTTTTGTCTATTTTCGGTTAGGAGTTTTCAGTCTTCTGGTTTATTTTGCCTCCTTTTGTTGCTGGTGGGTCACATGCTGTATAAAATACACAACCTCTGGTCATTGGTAATGGGTCAGCTTCGCACTCAGCCTCTTGTGTCTTACCAATTTAGTGTTAATGAGCTTTGCATATTTTCCCAAAACCTCACTTACATTGTGCTGATCAAGTGCTCGTAGGAATCTGGTCTTGATGCCCAGGCCCGAGCACCTCCTCACACACTGCCCCTGTAGCCTTGTGCCCTGGGATCTTCCTACACCACTCCAGAGTGAGAAGTGTGGGTTTGCTAGCACACCTCCCTGGACAGACATGCACCAAGGACCTCCGCACTTTCCATAACACCACTGTGAAGTCTGAGGAGCACATTTTTCAGAAGAGGCATCCCTGGGCAGTGGGAAGTGTTGGCCCAGGAAGTCTCAGACTTCCCTCCAAGACCCCACTGCCCATGGCCAAGAGTAGTGTGGTCCAGGGACAATTCCCAAAGCCAGTGATCATGCCAGGCTGGGTGACATGGTGATCTTGTGGGGATGATTATGAGCTAAGAATGTGATCTAAGATTGTTGGGTGGGCCCGGTGCAATCACAAAGATCATTGCAAGGGAGAGGAATATGGTTGGAGGAGTTGTGGTTGTGGTGAAAGTTATGATTAATGGACCAGGAGCCAAGTATGGTGGTGACCTCTGGACTCTATGAAAGCCAGGGAATGGATTCTCTCCTAAACCTTCCCAAAGGAATACAGACTTGCCAACACCTTGAGTTTGGACTTTTGCCCTCCAGAGCTGTAACAGATTAAATTTCTGCTGTTTGCAGTCATTAAGCTAATTCATTATTGGTATTCTGTGGCATTAGCAAACTAATACGATGCACATCCTGGCCCTCCTTGAACAGTCTCTGCCTACTACATGAGTTGGTGATGGAGCCTGTCCCTACTCCCTCACAGTACCCCACAGAGATCCAATGGCACATCTACAGAAATGCATTTTGTAAACATCCTTTCCAGAATGGATGCCAGGGCCTTCCCTAAGTCAAGCCATGCAGGGGAGGAAGGAGCAGCATTGCAATGTGTTTCCTTGGTTAAACCCAAGAGCTCTATGCCAAAATTGTGGGTGAAAACTGAAATCACTCTGAGCTGTGTTTTGCTTGTAGAACTCTCAATGAGCCTGTGTGTGCCTGGTTCTCTGGTGGGGAGTCACAGTTGTCCCTGTCCTACCAGTGCATGGGAGGAAAGATGCAGCAGGCATGTGGCGGTCCTATCAAAAAGGCCATGAAGGAGAAGAAGACATTGCCATTGAACCAGAGGGTGAAATGGATATTCTAAATAAGAGGCAAAGCAGGAACAGGAGCAAAGGCCCACCCTCCCAACACAGCAAGTGTATTAGTCACTTTCCCATCACCAGGGGGAGAAATACCCACACTCACAAGTTAAAAGAGAGGTTTAAGTTGGC
>RJWM01031233.1:0-22557 GCA_004363535.1 Dasyprocta punctata
AGAGTTCCTTTTTCCCCACAGCCCCTCCAGCATTTGTTGTTGGTTGATTTTTTAATCTTGGCCATTCTTTCTGGGGTGAGATGGAATCTCAGCGTTGTTTTAATTTGCATTTCCTGAATGACCATTGATGTTGAACATTTTTTCATATATTTATTTGCCATTTGTATTTCTTTCTCTGAGAAGTGTGTATTCATCTCAGGGCAATCTTTTCTGAGTAAAGCCCCCACCAAAACAACTGATTGCCTGCTGGGCCAGAGCCCGCCTCATTGCTTGGCTTGATTCCTGAAACACCCAAGGGAAGCCTTCTTGTCCTAAGTGGATGCTGAGTCGAAGATGAGAACACTTTCTTCTTGTGTTTTTGTTCCCTGTAATGCGCATATTAACTTTAAAAAAAATATTGCTTTAAAACTCAAAAAAAAAGTGGCTTATACAATGATACTAAAAGAACTCACTTTAAAAAGGGATAGATTAACTTCTGCTAGAGAAGTAGGAGTAGGGGAATATATGTTATATTTGTTTGAAATTTCATGTAGAAACTCTGGAAAAATATAAAAGAAATCAATGAAAACAGAAATCTGTACAGAAATGATTCATATAAGCAAAGATGGAAAAGAGGTTTTCATAGTGCTTCTTTGATATTATTATACATTTAAACTGTGCAAACCTATTACCTGTATTATATAAATTATATTTCAAAGAGTATCAAAGTATTCAGTTTACGGTTGGAGACTATTATTAGATAGTAAATGGCCTTTGGAATTTTTATGTTCAAATATTTAAATTCAGATTTTAAAAAATCAAGCTAGTCACACTATTCCCTAGGGCACATGGCACTTTCCTCTCAGAACAAATATAAATACTGATGTCACAATTCCAAAACAGTCTCTTACCATTTCTGCATATCTGCTTTTCCAATTAGAAAATCCTTTTCTCTTTAACTATGTATTATGGGAAAGAAGCACCATCTTGGAAACTAGTATGCTCTGTGGTCTTGTGGTGCCCATGAGTCTCCTGGAATTTGTGGCTTTCTTAATAGCTATTTCTGTATCACATTTCATGGGGTATGAAATCTCTATGTGCCAGGAGTCTTTAATAAAAGTTACAAATCCAGGCCAGACCTTCCAGGAGTCAGCTTTACGCCAACACCAAGAGTCTGAATGACAAAGCAACACAGAGCTCAAAGAGCCCAAGAGAAACACTCCTGAAGACTTTGCTTAAGGATCTGAGTCAATCCTTGATTAAAATGTCATCCCTTGAACTTTCTAGTTCTATGATAAAAAATAACAATACTTTTCTCCTTTAGGTGGTTGTTTAGGCTACATTTAATTACTTATGTCTAATAGCTTAAATAATCCTAGCTGAGTTATTGGGTTATTAATTATGAAACACTGATACATTTTCATAGCTCTAATGGCTCTCTCAAGCATATAGCATGTCACTTAATCTATCTGTTATATTCATGGAAACATATTTGAGGAAAAAGTACTCAACATGTTATGTTCCCTACTTAAATCTCAGTTCAACTGGACCACTCAAAAATTTTTCAATAGAGGGGAAGGAATGAACACTGGCAATAATAATCATTATAATCCTTCTTGCGAGTTTTAAAGTACCCTCATAATGCTACTTTTAGTCTCCTAGACACATAACAAGCTTTTAAGGTAGTGAACATGTATAGTCTCATTTTGAAAATGAAGAAAGCAAATTTCCAAAAGCCGTGATTTACCTCAGATCTCAACTAAGGAAGGCAGCAGGAATTAATACAAGCATTCTGATTTATTCTTTATGTTGCCTTTTTTTGCCAAGTAGACTTAGATAAGGACAAACAAAATCTGACTGTCAAATTGAGATATTGACTGTAAACTGTAATTTTTCATTTTTAGTTGGGCTTCAGAAATCATATGGATGTCCCCTTTTACATTTGCAACCTTGTAAATTTTTCTATTTTTCTTTTCTTCTACCATCCTTGTCCAGAAAATGTTTTAGAGATACTGATTTTTATTCATTAATTTAAAAGATAAAATTTTCAAACAGTATTATTTATGAAGAGCGTAAGAGAAAACCTCTTTCATTCATAAAGAAAAGTAAACAATTCTTACAGAACTGAGTAGGGGTGCTTTATTTTTTTTCTTTTTTTTTTTTTTAATTTTAAACAAAAGGAAAGTAAGAAACCAAAGCAAAACAATTTCACAACCAGCCAATAAAAGAGTAACAATCACCAGCACATTGCATATTATTATATTCACAGAAATTATTTAGGATAAAAAATACAGACATGAAACATTATCCAACAAATTATTAGCACTAAACTTTTGCCTCAATGAATCAAGAGAAACCTGCTATATGACTTTTTTTGTTATGATTGCTCTATTGTTTTCAAATAAACATTTCACATTAAAAATGAAATCTGAAGATGACCCTGAGGAAACTACTTTTTACCCAAAATTCTTTTTCTTTAACTGTCTTAACTAATTTCTATACACATAGATTTGGTTTCAGTTCATCACACCACAGCTGAGTAGGGGTATTTTAAAAAACTTTAGTTTGACTCTAAACAACATTCTGAGAGTTGGTACACTTGTACACTCCAGATACTACAGTGGATAAAGATAAATTAGGTGATCAAGAAGTACCCTCTTTTCATACAGGAGCGACAAGGCAGTGCATTGTGTGGAAGATAGCGTGTATTTCTCAAGTTTCAGAGCCAAAAACCACAGTCTTCACTTTTAGAAAAGCGAGAGAATCTTCTTTGTTTACTAGGTGGCTCAGAATAATCTGAGGCATACACAGAGTCAGGACAGGAAGGTATGCAACCAGGAACAAGATCCAGGCACTGTTCCTAGGGATTTGCTTTCACATCTCTTTGGCACACCTGGCACACTGAGTGCTGGATGCCAGAACCTCCCCTGTTGCTGTCCTCAACTGCCAGACACCTCAGCTTCTAGGCTAGCCTGAAAAGTGGCTCCCACAGGGGTGACTGCTTTCTCACACTGCTGGTGTTTGATAGGAATGTATTGGGTTGGGAGTGTCTATGTCAAATGCCTATGCTCTTGCTGCAAGGAATCTGGGAGGGCAAATTTCTGGATTCTGCCTTGAGTAGAGAGACATACAGCAAAATTGAGAGAAATGTCTCAAACATATTAAGAATTCTACAAATATTTTGGACATTTTCTGAATTCACATTTGTCTAAAAGATACACTCACGATAAATGTATGCATCAGGAGACCATAATCTTAAATGAAATAAATCAGACACATGAGTTTAAATATCGAATTTTTTCTCTTGTGTGGAAGGGAAAAATGGGAACAGACTTTTTGTAAATGGGGAGGGGAAAAAGCATTGAAGGGAGAGGAGGGGAATGGGAGTGAAAAGAACTAAGGTGTATTATATACAGGTTCGAATTTTCCATGATGTATGTGATCATTGTGTACAACAAGCATGTACTAAAAAAAAAAAAAAAAAGATTAAACAGGACACATTCATAGAAATACAGAGGTCTGTCTGAAGGTTTTTACTGAGAAATATTGCTTTTTAAAAAAAAATAGGAAAAATTCTTCTGATGAAGGAAGTAGCAGAGAAATTTGGAGTTAACGAATTTGAAGTTTGAAAAAAGCACTATTATAAATGGAGATTAGGCAGAAAAAACATATTCCACAATTCTTATCATGATAATCTTTTAATAAGGCTCACATATTCCTTACCTCTCTATCCTGTGGGTAGTTCTGATAAATTAATTCGACACTAAAAATGATTTTAGAAACTTTCAAGGTAGTTTAATAGAGATGACAATAACTAAAATGTTAAATCCACCATGACCTTATGTATCATACTGTTAAGTATCAAGCTGAAAGTTTAATCTAAATATACTGAAATACTTTAAAGTGAATTCTTAAAAGTCCCCAAATTTAAGATTAGAAACTAAAAGCCAGTTCATATTCTACTTTTTAAAAGAATCCCCTGAAGTGCTGAACTACAATAGCATTTAGCTGGCATATAACTGGTTCCAACCTGGGCATGGTGGCAGAGACCCATCACCCAGCACTCTGGGAGGCAGGAGGATTGCAAGCTTGAGCCCAACCTGGGCAACTCGATTATTAAGTAAGATCCTACAGCACCTCAAAATAAAAATTTGAAAAATGGACTGGGGATGTAACTCAGTGAAAAGGTCTGGCGTTCAATCCCCAGTTCAAAAGGAGGAAACAAAAACCGAAACAAACAAATCAAACTGGTTCTTAAGGAATCTTGCATTCCTGCTTTAAAGTATGATAAGGTGAGCACCAGAGAAATGGGTCAACCCCTGTGTGACTCAGGATTCCTGATTAGGATGTCCTCCTGAGAGTTACATGCCGTGTTCCTAGGCAACTCTCATGCACTCCTCCCTGTGTCTCCCAATGACAGGACAAAATTTCCAGAGAAAGGGTCACCCAGTCTCCTGCGGTGTCCACCAAGCATTTTCTATTTGGATTGAAAAGACAATGGGAAAATAGTCTACACCCCTGCTTTCTGGCTGTCAGATATACATCATGGATATGATAACTTTTCTGTTCTATGAAATTCATCCCATTAAACACCTAATGATTATAATTTTGTTTGTGGAGAAATGCAGGATACAAATATTGCTAATACAATACCATCTATATTTTGTATACATGAAAAATCTGAAAGGGTATGCCAAATTTTAATAATGGTTATCTTTAAGTTTATGGTTTTGGTTTTGGTTTATTTAATTATAACTCTCTGGGACTGGGAATTTAGCTCAACAGCACAGCACTTGCCTGGCGAGTGCAAGGTCCTGAATTCGATTCCTGGTACCAAGAAGACAAAAAAATTATAACTCTCCGTTCATGACCTTCTTGATGTTCCAAATCATCCATAAGCAAATAATTAAGGCTTAGTTTAGAATCTCAAAATCCCAATGACTGGAGTACAATGTTAAATATGCAACAATTTAAATGTCTTAACTATGGAAAATTATTTTCTAAATAACAAGTTTTAATTAATCACTTGGAAAGTTGAACTGTCTAACTAAACTCCTTTTTTACTGAAAAAAGAAATAAGAAGTATAATAAGTACTCACTATCTTTTTCCCAAGGATTTCAACTAACAACATAAACTTCCACAGTAAATGCGCAGGAACTGGACACTGTTCACTGTCACACATACTAGCTCTAGACTACACTCTTTCTGAGCTTTTTTTTTTTTTTTTTTTTTTTTTGCAGCATGGGGGATTGAACTCACAACCTTGCACCTGCCAGGGCAGGCGCTTAAGCCGCTGAACCAAACTCCTGGCCTTGGTTTTTTGAGGCAGGGTCGCACTATTGTAGCTCAGGCCGGCCTTGTGCTCGCGTTGTAGCCCAAGCCAGCCTCGAACTCACAACGCTCCTCCTACCTCAGCCTCCCGAGTGCTGGGATTAAAGGCATGCGCCACCACGCCCGGTTCTTTCTGAGCTTTTTAATCCAATTATTGTGAATTGGCCTGTGCTTCTGCAGTATTACATAGCTTCAGTCATTATTCCCTAATGCCACTAGTGCTTTCTATGCTTTTATCCATCCTCTTCATAGATAAATAATTGGAAAAAGCATACATTTTGGCACCAGGAATCCTTTATTTGAATTCACATTCAAGCAGGCACCACTAGTGCTCATAACCTAATAATTTAATATATCTGGACTACAGTTTCCTTATTTATAAAGTGAGTATGGGGATCATAATAGCAGCCAGCAAGATTGATGGAAGACAGTTTTCAAGTTATAAAATAATCTCCAAATAGCTACATGCTTTTCAGTTCTAAACCTTTCCTTTTAAGAACCTATGGCTTTAAAAACTAAATAATATGTATGCTTAACACTTAAGAATACATATCATTTAGAATAAAAATAAAACCTGTGGAGTGATATTTAAACATTGCCAAGAATCCAAATTGAACAAAACAAAGAAAGTTTCATCCATTCAATGATACATATATTTTTCATATTTTTAACATTTCAAAATATGATGTCATAAATTCATGGTATCTTATCATTGCAGCAGCCTGTTTGCAGTGAAATAATTTTATTGTATACCAAAGTGCAAATAACAGAAGTACTGTTCTCAAAATTTATGAAATTGGTATCCACGTTAGAAAAAAGTCCCAGAGTGAAAAGGAAAGCTTTTTTCTTCTTTGAAAAAATGCAACACCAGTACAATATTATTTCTCCTAGTGGTACAGGGGATGGTATTGTATGAAATAGTATGAAAAAGAATGGCTATGCATCCAAATATAATCCTGAAGAATCAGACTGTTAAGGCTCATATATTCAGGTGTCCTCCCAAAGCCTCTGTGCTCACAGGTAGGACTTTGGGGAGTAACTGTATCATAAGTGTGTGATACTGGGCCACAGCTGTGTGATACTGAAATAGGACAACCACTGCTTCCTTTATAACTGGGTGTGAAGTCAGGTGTGAAGAAGTGGGTCACTGTGGATGTGGCCCGGAGGAATTTGCTTTGATTGCTGCTGCTTCTCGCCTTGTACGCCATGGACTGTTTCTCCTCTTTCATGCCCCTATTCCATGCCACCCTACCTTGAATCCAGCCAGGTATGGACTGAAACTTCTATGAGCTGCAAGCTAAAGTAAACCTTTCCTTCTTTAAGTTGTTGGTTTTGGGTATTTTTGTCCCAGCAATGAGAAAATAAATATTTAGTAAACTCTTTTGTCTGCATTTGTATTTTAGGTTTGCTCAAGAAGGATATATAACTTCAAAACCTATAAAGATGACTTAGAAAACACTAACAATAAATACAAAATAAAGTACAAGTTAATGTAAAAGCAAGTATCTTTTTTTTTTCCTTTTTGGTACTGAGAATCAAACTCGAGATCTTGTGTTGCCAGGCAGGCGCTGTGCCACTGAGCTATATCCCTAGTCCAGCATATCTTTTCTTTAGTTACACGATCAGTAATGATATATCTTGCAATCAGTGATATCTTTGGCATAATAAAATAGGTAACTGATAAGTTGTGTGTGCTTGTTTTTTTTTAAACCTGACCTCCTGAATACTTCAACATGCTGTCAATAAGAATGAAGACATTCTTCCATAAAATGATAGTACTGTTATCACACCTCAGAAAATTATACTTTCACAAAAAGATAAGTATATAAAGTGCTGAATTTGTTAATATCCTGACTTAATCATTCCAAGTTATGAAAGATCGCATTATACCCTATAAATATATATAATTAATGGTTAGCTAAAATTTTAAAACATTATTCTGTATTCATCTGATGTAAACAATGAGCTAACCCAGAAATGTTCAGTCTAGCATGGGTCTAACCACTGGTTTATAATCAGACTTCTATTAGGTTATTGGTCAAATTCACTTGTGTAAACTAGCTTGAGAGCAATTAGTAATGATTTCCACTCAAGTGGCTTGTTACTAAATGAAAGGATGAACATTCATTTTTTTTTCTGTTTCTATTATACTTCTGAATTTAAAAAAAAAAATCTGAATGTGATACCAGATAGAAGCTTTCAAGATAAAAGCTATTATCAATGCCTAACCCTTCGGGTACTGCAGTGTTTAAGCCATTTTGAAACCATTTTTTAAGAGTACCAGTGTCAGAATAAAGAATTATTAAAATATGGCTACGTGACTAATACATTTTAAATGTCTGCATTTAACAAATTAATTACATTTACATTTCAGAAAATTCAGCCACAGTACATATGATCTATCTTGGAGAAAACACCAAAAATAAGTTTTTGAGGCCCAACAGTATGGGGACCTTGGACACTCTAATCACCTTTCAATTTCCAGTCTCTCAAAGCCCAGCTAACCATACATTCCTCTTACTGAGTATATAGATATGATGTCTGCTCTTGGTTTGCAATTTGACAGGAGTGAGATGCTTCAAAACTTGCTAAAAACTACAGGGAGAGTCTGTGAAAACGCTGGAAGATTCAGGTCAGTGGATGGGGTGGAAAAGACTCCTCCTCATCGTCATCTGCACTGTCAGTAGACTGAAAGCCTACGTGGAATGAGAAAGCCCAAGAGGAAGAAGCTGTATCCCTCAACACTTCTTGACAGTCAACCTTCCTTCCTGTAGCTCTTGCCCGGGGATGTTATGCTCCAGTTTTTCCAGCCTATCTGCTCAGACTTGTACCAGTTACTCTCCAGGGTCTTTTAGACCTTTAACTAGGTTTGGGGACGTGCCATTTGTCTTTTTAATTCTGAGGCTTCCAGCTGCTTGGATTGAGCAGTCAGTAGTTTCTCTGGCTCTCTAGCCTGCAGACAACCCCCGTGGGCCGATTCAACCTCTAACCGTGCACGTCTACCAAGTACACCTCCTCTTACTACTGGTTCTGTTCCTCTGGAGCACCATCTTCTTCTTCACCTCCTGGAAATTACTTATTGTACCTCTCTTGTCAAGTCTGAACATAAACACACACCAGACCAAGTAACAAACACTAACATCCACAGCAATAAAAACTGAGAAACAAAAATGTGCCAGAATCTCATTCCACATAGTTTTTGATGGAACGAATAATTCATGTTTTATGAATACCATTTGAATTTCATGGCAACCACCAGAAATCACATACAGATAAATTAGTTTGAAAAATATGGACATTTTATTATTTTTTTACATTTCACAAAGGAAATTTCTCTTATTTCACAAAAGAATCACTCAGTTTCCTGATGTTACCACAACCCTATCCATCAATAAACTCAGTTATATCTCTACTCCTTCTTATCCTCTCTCCAGTCTCATAAGAAAGTTTATCTTATATTAAGTCCAAAAATAATCCTTCAAACTGTGCCCTAAATCTTATTCTGTCCTTCCTTAAAAATCTTTCTTTCAGTACTCCAACAGCTCCCCCCACTGCTCTGTTTCTCTTAACACATAAATAAACAACCCACAAAAATCTCTCCTGTTTCTTTCTTTTTTTTTTTGTGGTGGTGGGGGTACTGGGAATTGAACTCAGGACCTCACACTTGCCAGGCAGGCGCAGTGCCACGGAGCTAAATCCCTGGTCCTCCTGTTTGTTTTTAAGGCTTAAATTTTTGGGCCTTCTAGCGATTCTCTAGTCTCTTTGATTTCCTCTGTAATTAAGTTTTTCATAGGGAACCCACGTTTAACTGCTTTCCATTTTACTGTTACCCCACTGCTATATGAAATCTATCCCTATCTCTTCAGGACAAGGGTGAGTAGCTACGTCATTATTCTAATAACATGAACACATGTGAGCCTTTGTTTTATTTTTCTGAAATATGTAAATACCTTTGCAAACTTTTCTGAAATCATCCATAGAAGCTTTTCACAATACAATTCTTTTTTATGATTTTTTAAAATCCATATCCATGGACTTTTCTGAAATTCCTTCACAGACTCAATTTCTTTCAGTCACCATTTAATAAATGGTAGTTCCTGGAGTTCTACCTTTATTCTTCTTTTCTCTCAGTGAACATTTGACTTATGAACTCAATTTATTCCTGAGGTCTGGTTATAACTCAAGTTGTCCATTGAAGGCTCAGGCTCCTCTACACGTCTCCAAACTCTCTCTCTCTCTCTCTCTCTCTCTCTCTCTCTCTCTCTCTCTCTCTCTCTCTCTCTCTCTCCTGCATACAAACAGACCTCAGTGTCCTAAGAGAAACACTGTTGCATGATTTCTCAACTGACCCCATACAGGAAAGGATGTTGTAATATTTCTTCCAGAACACTCTAAAGGTTAAATCTGTATCTGAGAGCATCTGGAGGCACAAGTATTCAGCATTCGGGTCATAACTCAAGATTTTTATCATAAGTTAAAACTAAAATTCCAGTCATAACCCAAGTTGTTTGTATGTGAGACTGGCCCACTGTATTTGACATCTCTAGGTGAAACCTTCCACTCATGATTTCAAGCAAAACAATGTCGATAAAGCACAGATCTGTTTTGCCAATTTAAATGGCTCTAGAAGGGCTTAATCTTAGCAAAAAGACTTTGTTCTTTTCAACCCTCTTATTATAGGCCTGCTTTAGGTCACAAGTGCTCCTCAATACTTTTCAATGAAACCTTCACAAAATCTCCTTCCTTTTCAGTCAGTGGACTCATTCATTGCTTAATCCACAACTCGGGAACTGTGCTTGACTCTCCTCTAATCAGGCGAGTAGTATCCCGTGCTCTTCACTGTCACAATTCTTGATGCCTTGTAACTTTGCCATTTACAGTAACTGTTTACCTCTTTTCCCTGCCCCTGATTTCTTCACCTTCAATGTATACACCACGATATCATCAAGCTGATCTTTCTAAAATGCAGAACCAGTAAGACTATTTCTCATTTCCTCTCATGTTTGAATCAGGTTACCGGATTCTTCTAGATTTTGAAATAAAATAACAATTCCTGAGCCTGGCCTTCCAGTCTGGTATTATCAATCTCTGCAGCCTCATCTCTTCCCACATTTGCCCTGCAGCCTACATTTTAGTCATACTGAAATGAATGCCTTGAATAATTTCTGAAAGAAATCATACTTTTTAAACATTAGTACCTCTGCACATCCTTCTTATTTGGTCTAGCTGTAGCCTCTTTCGGGATGCTTTGCCTGTTTTATCTGAAGGCACTTGGTGGAGTCTCCTGTTGTGCATGCCTAGTGTTTGTTGAACTAATGTCATCTACAACATTATGTCATCATTTTATGATAATGAAAACGTTTATCTGTGTATTCTCTATGCAGGTAGAGTCAGTGTTCTTGGCCTGGGACATACCTTCTTTCTTTTTATATTTCCATTGTCTTTTTCAATAACTGGTACAGACTATGTACTCTATAAAGGCTGAATGACGGAATTCAAACATTGTTTAATAATACCCATTTGTGGTTAGTCTCATGATGGAAATATGCATGTGGCTTTACCTAAATTTACAAATTTACAGTTTTTTAAATTTTGCATAAATGTATCGACAAATTCTAAACCAAAAATAAACCATGGATTTTTAAAATTAGTCCTTTTTTTTGTTTTGTTTTGAGATTGGGTGTCACTAAGTAGCTAAGTTACTCGTTAGCCTTGAATGTTTCTTATCATAGATATTAACATCTTTGTTCATAAGTTTACGTTTATGTGCACAAGAATAACATATGCACAAAAATTTCTCATCCCCAGAAGTAGAAAATACTCTTTAAAGCAACAGAAATTAAAGTCATTAATTTTATATTATTAAAAATGCTTCTACACATGGGAAAGGTTATTGTTGTAACTGGACACAAATAACTAGAACAGGCAAGTGAAAAGGTCTTGCATGTTTTCCTCATTCCAAAGACACAGAAAAATATCAGTATGTAGAAAATTATATAGCTTGTAAATAGAAAAATCTAAAGATGTTGGAACTTTAAAAATTAAGTATGCCTTATTTCTTTATTGTTAATGCTGGTTTTAATTTACAATTTTATGGCCTCCTGGGTCTTTTCTGTAATTGGGAAGCCAGAATTTTAGGATTTTTAGACAAAAAATAAAAGAGTAGTAATTCTATATAGTACTCATGATTATACTCTCTTATCTAAGTGCAATAGGTATTACAGAAAAGTTGGCACATCCGCTGTTTTCAATTTTAAATGCCTGTCTAGTGTAATCCCAGTCTATGTGCTATTAAACCACAACAATAAGAGAAACCTGGTTAGCTGATACCATTCAGCTAGGATTTAGGCATTCTTAGGAGAATTAAAACATCAGGTTACGATGTAAATTGCCCAGAAAACAAACTTTACCCCCAATTCTATCATTATTTGCCTGTTTATCCCCAACAAGCTGGTAATAGCTGACACATAGAATTGGAGCCAAAACATGGTAAGAATGTGATACAGATGTGTCCATAGTAAGATTATTCCCATTTCATGACATTACAATTCTGTACAATGATGCTAATTCAATACATATGACATAAATTAATTTTGGATTCCACTTTACATAACACACAATAAGTAAAAAATAAGGGATTTTAAATAAATATTTCTGACCTAGGTTTTCAATAATTATTGTCTTTGTACTCTGGAAATGCCATATATTCCAAGAAATTTATTTGTTTATTTATTCTTCACTCCATGTTTGCAGTGCATAATAATTAAATTAATCATGGGGAGTTGGTGCATATACATAGCACAACATAATTTGTAATTTGTTTTTGTTGCCTTAACTTCTTACCTTCCCCCTTCCCTCCATCTCTTAATTCCCTCCCCTTTGACAAAATTCTATCTCCCTACTTCCTATCATGTTTTATTTTCTTTTTACTTATATTTTAGATTGTTCATACAAGAAAAATCATGAAATATTTAAGCTTGTGTGCCTCATTTATTTCATTTAACATTATGGTCTCAAGATGCATCCATTTTCCTACATATGACTCAATTTATCCCTTACGGCAGTGTAGCCCTCCATTGTATATAAATAGCACATTTTCTCTATCCAGCAAAATATTTTGTGTTCACATTTAAATATGATTTTACATTCAAAGGATTTAGTCATGATCATAATAAAATTAACTTGTACAACTTAATGCAATATTTAGTTCACAAAATGCTTTCATATAATTTCATATAATCTCTACAATAATATAAATATATTTATTTTTTATTGTAGTAGGCTAAGGGACATTACATTATTTCAAAAGTCCACATACATATAAGCTGATAAATCCAGGAACTGATTCTTTGTCTTTGTACACTAAGTCATGTTCTTTCCATTACTTAATTCTACAATGTTGCTGAAGACATATCCGAAAGAAAGCAATACAGTTTTTCTTCAAAAAATTTATTCAAAATCAGCATATCAATTTAGGTTTTCAATTGTATTTGACTTATCAAGATATGCTCCAATTTTGAGAAAAGAGTATCTACATTTTGAAACTCTAAAAAGCAGAAACCACTATTAAGTAAATTAAAATAAGGTGAAAAGATAAATCAAGAAAGGAAGAAAGGAAAAGTAAGTGAGAACAAGAAAAAGAGAAGTGGTACACTAGACACCAAAATTAGTCCACCTTTTAAAGTCTCTAGTTCTTCTTAATGCATCCTATGTTAAAGTCTTTGTATATAAATATATAATTCTCTGTAGGAAAGAACATAAGTCTTTCTTGCATAATAATCCATTGTAGTATTTTCAAAAGAGAACCTCAAGTTCTATGCACATAAAAAATTACTTGAGTAGGAGACAGAGACAATAATTTAGAGAATGTTTCTAGGAATAAGGAAGAACAAATAAGAAAATCTAAAAAAGTCTCATAAGAGCCCATGGAACTTGAGGAATTTTTCCTGGATTGTGAAAATACATTGAATGTCAACAGGAAGGAGAAAAGAAAGGGAATTTCATATGACAAAGAGAGCAGGAACAAAGAGTCAGAAGAAAACTCATGTTTGGGGAAATACAGAGATTTCAACATCACCAGAAGGGTGAAGTGGAGTGCTGAATAAGAGGACACTAACAACAAAGCAAAACAATTTTCTGGTTTAAGGATCAGTTTTCAGTATTTTTAATAAAAATATTAATACCAGAGTCCCTGACCTGCAAAGGATCACCTGCATCTATCTTTCTTTCTATCTATCTGTCTGTCTATCTACCTATCTATCTATCTATCTGCATGCAGAAACCAGAGCCCCACTCCCCGCTCTAGGTTTCCAACCCTGCTTTCTCATAGTTCTTGTACATAAAGAACAGGGCACAGCCAGATTCCATTACATTCAGCTCTCACTAGTGTTTGGGAAACTAATCTGTGCACACTTCCTGCCTCACTGTCATAAAATATTTCATATATCTTCCACCAAAGGAATGAAAGATTTTCTTCTAAAGACACAGACAGAGCTTACTTCAAAGAATATCATGGATTAAAAAAGTTACAGCTTGCCTTTCTGTTAATATAGATTCTAATTATAGTCTTTTAACAAACTGAGTTAATATTCAATCTAGTCCTTTATTTTTCTTTGTATGCCTCTTACTCATCCATCCACCTGAAATGTTTCAATACATGTAATTCAAGAAAACTGGGTGTCTTAGCTTCTTTTCTCTGGTTGTTGAGACAGAATACCTGACACCCAAAATTAGGGAAGGAAAGATTTATTTCTTACAGTTCTTGGAGGTTTCAGTCCTTACTCAGCTGGCTGCAGGGCAGGGTGGAGTGGCTGAGAGTCAGCCATTCATGGTGGCCACAAACAGCAAAGTGCTAACAGCAAAGCACTAACCTGGCAAGAGACAGAGACACATCTTCTTCCCACCCTTACACTGTATGCCGGCTCAGCCCTTGGGCGAGTGCAACACTCACATTGCCAATCCCAGTGCCAGACAACAAACCAATCACAAGCACCAGATTCAGCTGCGTCCATGATTGCATGAGGCTCAAGGGAGGGCCAACACAAACCATAACACTGGGTTAAGGAAGTTCTGTGTGTAAAGGATAATTTTCTTTTTCTTTTTCTTTTTCTTTTTCTCTTTGTTTCTTTCTTTCTTTCCTTTCCTTTTCTTTTCTTTTCTTTTCTTTTCTTTTTAAAATTCTTTTCCATTACTCTCTTGGCTCAGCAATGAAATCTTCATGGGAACAATTCACTATTATGTGAAATACCTTTTAAAACCATAAGAATCATTGATTAGTCCTCTAAAAATCCCATTTTTATGCATTCTTAAAATCTTTTTATTTAGAGGAAAATAATTTGTTATATGTTTTGGTTATTTTAAATTAGTTTAACAGGCTTAAATTTTTTCCTAGATTATTAGTGTGCAGCTTTACCCTATATCAATTTTAAGCTCAAAAATAAGCACAGGTGAAAATCCCATATTCCAAATTGCAAAGAATCAATGAAAAATATTTTCTACAAGAGAGACAGGAAGTCGTGAGTTAGAGAATAAAAATATTCTCTCACCAATCTGAAGTGTCATTTGATGAAACTTCACAGTGTCTTTAATTGTGCAGAGAAACTTGCAATGACAGTGCATACACAGAGAAAGTGTATTGAGAAATTACCCTCTTTACAGAAAAATTTATGGCTATGCAGATTAATTATACATTTTCTTTTTCCTCCAAATTCATTCTACTCTGCCATGCTTGGGAATTGAAATACGGCAAACTTTGTTTCCTATATTCTCATGCCAGATGACTTAACTATGAAATTCTAGCACTAAGCAATATAAAGTAATGACGCAAGATGCGAGAAGAGAAAGGACTTCATATCTCATCCCCTTTCTCTATAGCTGCTATGACAGTAACCCTTGGTCAAGCCTGCAGTTACTGCATATGCCCTCAAACCAGTTACATTAGTCCATTGTCATCACTGGTTTCTAGTTATTCTTTGCTCTTCCTATAGCAATTATTCCAGATCACCAGTATCCTGTTATTCCTCTTTATCTCCTCAATATCTGTGGAAAAATATCCTGAAGCAAATCTACTCTATTTTGAATAACTAACATAGGTTTCATTTCCCCATTAGAATTATAATATGGGAAAAAAAACCTTCCAAGTGAATGTGAGTCTATGAAAACTTTACTGCCTTCTCTAAGGACTCTAAGTCAAGGGTGATGAGAAGATTCAGAGAAAGCCTATGATAGTATCCTGTTCTTCGAAGCCAGAACATGGTACAGAAACAAATATGTGATAAATCCAGTGAGCCAAAGGTGCATTCCTTGAAGTTACCACAAGAAAAACCAAAATTCCCTAGACATCAATCACTTAGAAAAGAGGAATTGAAAGGAGAGTAATTTTATAAAAGAGAATTTCATCAGAAACTAGGCCAAAAAAGATGGGACAGAAGGATGTGAAGAACAATTTTATCTTCCTCACTTTGAGAGCTGCAACATTTATTTCATGTTTTCTAGCTTTCAAAATTGACTTGTTTATAAAAGTTTTATGGGTAATTTAGGTGATTTCTACAAAACATACGGAAAGCACACTGAGTTTTGGAGTTCAGAGTTTTTCTCCATTAGCAACCAATTTCTGATTCTTCTCAAAAATACATCTCAGAAATTTTGGTCCCTTTGGTGTCTCACACTTCCACTTTGTGAAGAATTAAATAAAAATCTGAAATTTTCAAAGTGGAAGTTATTTTAATGTGCTCTTGGGAATAAAGGCAATATGATTTCAGACATTAAATATTTTAGCTACAGAAAATTATACAATGCTTAAATTTCCTTTTGAATGAAGGAAATAAATAGAATTAATATGGTAACCATTAAGATATACTTGAGACATAACTGGCTCTAACAAACTTATGCTATCAGTAAGTGAACCATAGTGGAATTGTTCTAAGGATTCCTGTTGGAACTCCATTGAGTGCTGTCAGCACAAGGAGCATAGAACCTATCCAAAGGAACCAAAGTGAACAAAATCTCTAAAATCAGAGGGCATGTAGGGACCAGAAGCTAAGCTTTTCTACTTATCTATCAGTACTCAGGTAGACCTATTAGTTCATTTTATTGACTTATCTAGAGGCAGACTATCCAAGTGAAAAAGTTTGCTCCCTACTCATTTTAATCTTTTAAATAAAATAATACAATTTCATGTTTTTAGAAAATAAATTTACTCCCTTTTCATATCCCTTATCTACATTGATCCACATAGAAGTGTCACTCTGGGTTAATGAATGAGAAACAAAAATATATGCTCATGGAACTGGGGCCTTAGGCAGGAAAACAACATCATATAGATAATGCACAAGGAGTCAGGTTGGAGCAGTCAGAATCCTCAGAAATATGATCAGTAGTATGCCCAGAGTTTAAATTTCAGTTTAAAAAATATTCAATTTTGCTAAAGATATGTTCAGAGATGTCAGAGGATAGATTATTTCAGCCAGATCCAAGAAAAAATTGTCTTGTATCTCCAGGGAAATAAAACCAAATTATTGAATCATATATCTCCCTAAGGATTTTGAGCTGTTTCTTTCAAAGGAGAAATTCCACAGAGTGAAAACTCTAATCTTGTATAACCTAGAGCTACCCTTGGATGATTTACATATACTATGTATGACAATATAAAAGATGTTGATGGTTACATTGGTCATCTTTCTGTTACTGGGGAAAATATCTGACACCTACAACTTAAATGGTTTCAGAGGCTTTATTCCATGGTTGTCAAGGTCCAAGACAGAAATCTCAAGGTAGAAGGATTTGGCAGAAGACAGCTGCGTACCTTATGATGGACAGAAACAGAGACAGAGAAAAAAACAGAAAGGGAATAGCGACCAGGTATTGTCCCTTAGGTGAAGCCTCTATGATCCCCCTCCACATAAGTGTGCATTACTTATCTCGTGAACATTTCTGAATTCAATCAGGTTTATGGTCAATATTAACTTTAAAATGGTACACTTCTAAGAAGTAATATAGACCTTTAAAGTGTAATTGTAATAAAGGAACAGTTCCAAGACCTAGTCTAGGTGAATGGTTCTGAAAACATGATCCCTGGACCAAGGACATCAGTGTCATGGTATATTTAGGTTTCTATACCAAAATATCACAAATTAAGTGGTTTATAAATAGCACAGATTGATTTCTTATAGTTTTGGAGGCTTGGAAATCTGAGATCAAGACATTGGCAAATTTGGGGCCTGGTGAGGACCTACTTCCTGATTCACAGGCAGTTTCTTGCTATGGTGGAAAGGGGAGAGGAGCTCTGATGCAGCATCTTTATAAAAGCACTAATTCCATTCATGAGTTTACTTCCCTCATGACCTACTCACCTTCCAAATATTCTCACATTAAGGATTAGGATTTAACATACAAATAGGGGTAGCCCAAACTCAGTCTACAGCAGTTGGCATCATTTGTGAAATTCTCAAAAAAACAAATTTGTAGACTGCACCAAATCATAATTTGCTAATGGCATCTGGAAATCTCCACTTTACTAATAGCTCTAGATAATTCTGGTGAGTGCTAGTTTCAGAAACTGTGCACTGATGGAACAATAAAATTTTGGTCAAACTTGCATTTTGTAAAGTGACTCAGCAATCTGTTGCATAATCATGATAAAAGTGAATAATATGTGAAAATAGTCTAAATTTTTTCCAAATAAAATTTAAATAACATTTCCCTTTTTGTTTTAAATTATCTGATTAAAAAGTGATCTTATGCTGAAATCTCTATTCAGATGAAATCTAATCAAAGAAGAGAACCAAGCAAAATTCTTATAAATATGTTTCTAATAAAATTAAACCTCATGGGCACCTTATTCACCTTGAGCAATGCCTGGACCATGAAAGTTTAAAAACTTCAGAGACTGCAAAAAGACTTCACATGGAAAAGCCCATTCTGTAAGGATGTAGAGCATGGTTTATGTATTGAGGCAGAACTCAGGTCTCACCCACTTTGTATTACTCCTTTGGAAAGTGGATGTACAAGATTTTAGTCCATAAATAATTTACTTAAAAACATCCACAGACCTTCTATGCATTAAACCTGTCCTTTCAAATAACCCAGACCTGTGAAAACTTGCCAGTGACTGCCAGTCATGCCCACATGCAAAAGCTGTTCTTTAATGCAGGCCAGATCCAGCAAAGGAATTGCATCAGCCTTCTAAGAGTAATGTCAATCTGGGAAATTGGGAATTTTTCTCATACTCTCCTAGAGTCTGGAATATTTCTGAACTTCACCTTAAATCTACTTGGAGTATTTCTGAACTCACCTTAAATCTACAACACATCTAATCTACCTACTCTATAACTTTAGAAATCTATCTTTCCAGAATTTCGTGCACAATTCCAGAAGATCTTCCTGACCCAACAGGGAAGGAATAAACTGTTTCTTGTTACCACAGTGGAAGGAAAGAGGGAAGGGACACAGATTTTCCTCTTGGAGGTGGGAGGTTCAGGTCTGATGGATTCCAGGTCCAGTAGCCAAGAAAAGGAAAGTGTACCTCTTTTAAGAAAATTTCTGTGTGCTTCTCAACTATAAATGACCTACTTTTATTTGAAGCCCCTAAGTGATAAGAGAATCCTGGCAGGAAGAATATTTAGGGCTATAGAATCTAACTATGATGTCCCCCCAAAGCCCTAGAATCTGTTCATCTGTTTGGCA
Source organism: Dasyprocta punctata (assembly GCA_004363535.1). Taxonomy (NCBI): domain Eukaryota; kingdom Metazoa; phylum Chordata; class Mammalia; order Rodentia; family Dasyproctidae; genus Dasyprocta; species Dasyprocta punctata. Next base: position 18,995 of record RJWM01031233.1, read on the forward strand.
GTCCATTGAGCCATCTCCGAAATGTTCCAAATTCAGGGAATTCCCATTCATTTATGAAATCTAAGAGCCTCAGTTTGTTTATGGATCTCTCAATATGTGTGAGAGCACCGATGATTAACCTATGTGTCTCTATAGAAGTTGGGTAAATTCTTTTCCTATCTCATAAGGCTGTGTGTACCTCCCGAAGCAGAGTCTAAGCTACTGTACTACACTCAGGTCTAGTGAAGAGGTGAAGGCTGGCCTCTGAGTTCACTGATTATGTCCTGAAATATTTTACTTCCTATGGGAAACTTCTTCCAATGGCTACCTCAGTGAGACTGTGACTCCAAAGGCTACTGGCAGCACTGGAACTTAAGATACAGTTATCAGAGATACAAAACCTTTCAGGAGCAAGTAGAGAATGTCACTTGGCCTCTCAGTTTAGCGTAAAAGTCACCAGTCATTAAGTATTCTTATCAGGTTTAATGATGACAGTGGAGGTTCTGAAGTTGACCTGTGTCCACGAATCAATCCTGGTGAAGTTGATGCTGTCTAGAATTGGGCTTAAATTTGCAATTATACATTGTACTGTGGCTCCATCCAGAGAGCATCAGTTTTGTGATCTCTGCAAATTTATCTTTCTAATGATTTCCGTAGGATAGACAAAAAAGCCCTATATATAACAGCTACTAGGATCACCCTATTTGTATTACTGAAACAGAATTTGGACAAGAATTTGGACAAGATTCTTGGAAAATGCTCTCTTTATGTGAAGAGTCATGATATGACTCAATGCATTAATCTCAGGAGTCTATTGTTGGTGGGTTTTACCACAAAACAAAAACAAAAGAACAACAAGAAAATCGAAGTGCTCAAGGACTCATTACATGAACCAGTAAGCTACTGGAAAATCTTATTGTCCCTTCAGTGGGACATCCATGGAATTTACTCCACAAGACACATACAATGGACTAAATATTTTGTCCTCCAAAATTTATGTGTTGAAACATCACTCCACTGTAATGTGTTAGGCAGTGAGGCTGGAGTAAATGGTAGTGTAAGTGAGACCAGTGCCTTTATGGAAGGAATCCTACAGAACTGACCTTTTTCTAACATGTGAAGATAAAATAATTAAGTAGTCTGCAATGTGAAAAGCACCTTCCCCAGAACTGCATCCTGGTCTTGAATTTCCAGCCGCCAGAACTGTAAGAAGTAAATTTCTGTTATTAATAAGTCACCTGGCCTACAACACTCTGTTATGGCAGCCTAAACTGAAACAGTAAAGAAACTCACTCGCCATAAAGAAGGTCTTCATTCAGCAAGACCCAAACATGTCCCAAAGACCTGAGAATCTGATGACCATCATGCATTCAAGCAGGTTATTATTTCAGATTTCACAGAGCTGCCTCTGTTACTTCCTTAAGAAAGTTCCAATTATTTTTCTCACTTTTTAATAAAACTAAAAGAGAATATGTTTGTTATACCAGCTCAAAAGAAGATAAAATAGTTTATGAAATGGCTTGGTTACTTTTCCCTGGTTGCTGAGACAAAACACCTGACACCCAAAATTAGGGAAGGAAAGGTTTATTTAGTTTACAGTTTTTGGAGGTTTCAGTCCACAATCAGCTGGCTCCAAGGCAAGGTGTCATAGCACAGGAACAACACTTCAAGGCAACAGCCGAGCAAAAGCAGCCAGAGTAAAAGGGGGGGCAAGAGCAAGCCTCTTCTCCTCTGTTATACAGTACACAGGACAACCCCTTCCTCCAGGATGGGTGTAGCTTCACAAACATCCTTGCCTTCCTTTGCACAGGATGAGAATGTTTGCCAAATAAGACCCCTGGCTCCCTGCTGAGTCTCTCAGCTAAACTTTTGACCTTCTCAGATTGACACAATGGCCAGGTAACTGTTTGTGCTTTACACCCCAGGTTGTAGAGCTGCTGCCTTACTTAATTAGACTTCTAGACTTCTCAAGTTGACACAATATATAAACCATAACAATCCACCCCTTGTCAACTTGGCAACCAGACACATTTCTTTAAATCAGTCTCCAGATGCAAAGGCATGCTTATTCTTAACATTTTGCAACTTAACAATCCTTAAGAACCAGCATTAAGTCTATTAACATTATATTACATTCAAAACAACATTTTGTCCTTGGACCCCCAAATACTCATGCACATTCCTTTATGTAAAAGGCTTTTAGTCCATCTGCAAAAGTCCTCACAATTTCAGCATTGCTGAAAAGTCCAAGTCCCAAATCTCCTCTGAGATCTATGGCAAACTCTTAACTGCAACCCCCTGTACAAATGAAAATGAGATTAAACACTTCCAACATATAAAGGCACAAGATAAACATTACCATTCCAAAAGTTACAAACAGGGGAATACAAAGCATTAGAACAAAAGCAAGACCAAAATCCAGCAGGGCAAACATTAAGTCCTATAGTTCCATGTGAACCATCTGAGATAATCTGTGGCAAATTGTGAGCTCCAAAGGGCTTGTGTGGTTCCACCCCCATGGCACTTCTTGTGGTTACCAATCCCACAGCTTCTCTCTTGGGCTGACTTTGCTCCCTCATTGTAGGTTTCCTTAGATTATCCACGTTTCTGGCTTTTCCAAACTTCTGAGGTCTCCATTGCACTTTTGGCTTCACCCTCATAGCTTCACATCCTGCCCTCTCAGGGACACACTGCCTGGCCTCCCAGGCTTTCTGAAATCGAGGTGGAAGCCTTTTTGATCTCAGAACCTTTACACAACGTGGATAATGCCAAGGTCTGCTGCCCTTTGGAGCAGTAGCCAGGCTCTCCTCTCTCTTGACTGTAGGGGTCAAGTGCCTGGATCACTGGGCACTCTGGACCTGATTCTGAGGAACAGATTCTCTATGCTGTCTCCATTCTGGAACCTGGTATGGCCAACACTGCCATTCTGGAACATGATGCTCTGAGGCTTTCTCCTCCAAGCTATGTCTTTCACTTTTGCAGTTTTGAGGCTGCAAAGTATAGGGACCAGCTGCCTCTTCCCAGGATGCCCACAGGCCATCTTTTTTATTCTGTTCCTTCTCAACAATGGGAATCTTTGCTCTGTCTTTACAGTCCACAGTTTTCTGGCCAAACTCACATTTTAAATTATCCTGCTGGGCTCTTTGCTTTGGATTTCCAATATAAATCTGGCTAAAAGCCCCCAACAATAGCCACACCACCATTTCAACATTAGGTTGCCTCGAAATTTTTTCTGCCAGATTAATTAATCCAGTGTCCTTAATCTTAGTCTCAGGCAAAGTCTCTGGACACAAGCAAAATGTAGACAAACTTTCTGCCAAGCCGTAACACACATCATGTGAAGTCCAACAACCAATGCAGTCCTTTTTCCTAGCAGAAACCTCCCGAGCCTGGTCTTTACTGGCAGGCTTTCTATCAGCCTTCTGGTCTCCTGAGTTCTGACCAGAATCTCCCCTACAGAACAGCCTAAGCTGTTCCAGCTCTATGCATTCCAAACCTTTTCAAACTCTTCCCATAAGCCATTCCCCAAGGCTCTTGAACCACATGGTCAGGTATAGTCACAGCAACAACCCCACTCCTAGTAC
>RJWM01031234.1:0-22565 GCA_004363535.1 Dasyprocta punctata
GGGGATTGAACTCACAACCTTGCGCCTGCCAGACAGGCGCTTAAGCCATTGAGCCAAACACCCAGCCCTAGTTTTTTGAGGCAGGGTCACTCTATGTAGCTCAGGCCAGCCTTGCGCTAGCGTTGTAGCCCAAGCCAGCCTTGAACTCACAACACTCCTCCTACCTCAGCCTCCCGCGTGCTGGGATTAAAGGCATCCACCACTACACTCAGCTTTCTGCAGCTATTCTGGAGACAACAAAAGGCATTATGGTAACTATTGTTGACTTCATAAAGTTTTGAAGTCCTGTATCACTTATACTGGTTTATTTTGTTTGGTTTTATCCTGTTTTATTTCCCTTGGTTTTATCCTCTTTAAAATTAAACCCTAAATTAAAAAAATAAAAGCTCTATTTAGAGGCTTACACTCAGATTTATGTATCAATTCTGTTAGGCCAAAAGAGCACTGCCTATAAATACCAAATATGCTACTCGTATTAGCTTAGTAACCAGGATTCCCTGGTACATTTCCTTGGTCTAGCTGCAAGCCCACAGTGTAAACCAAAGATCATCCAGCTCTAATTGAGGTACCACCAAAAAGTATTAAATATATGCCACATTTTTAAACTTAAATTGTAGAATAAGTTATATGAATCCTCCTGCTATATGTCAATAATTCAGTTTATTTACTAAAGAAAAAATGGATTGTGAACATTTACTGTCATTAAATCCAATTAAGTACAATGGCCTATTCCTGTAATCTCAGCTACTTGGAAGCCTGAAGCAGGAGGATTACAAATTCACAGCCAGCCTACTTAACTTACTGAGACTCTGTGTCAAAATTAAAAAGGCTAGGGGTGTAGCTCCTGGGTATAGTGCTTGCCTAGCAAGTGCTAGGCCCTCAGGTTCAATCCTCAATACCAGAAAAAAAGAAAGATACCTATAAACAAGCAATTCTATAGCAAAGAACATAAATAAGAGATGTTTATACACAAGAGATTAATACGATTAACAGTGACATATTCATATTAAGGTACAAAAACAAATGCTTGTCTAGGAAATTCAACTTTATTTATAAAAGTTCTATAAACAAAAACATTCTACTTTCAAATATTATAACTGATAATTTTCACAAAAACCATTTACAGTTTTAACTTTTTTCTTTTTTTTTTCAGTTTTAACTTTTCTACATAAAACTGTAGGGTGGGATGAGCAAAAGTCCTCATAAGATGGTCTAAGACATAAAAACAAAGCAAAATAAAAACTTATCTAGCATGAATGCTTATTTACAATAAAGAATTAGGATCATATGCTTTAATGTACTATTCCATCAAGAGGAAGAATGATAGTTTTGGAGAGGTAAATGCTTCACAATAAACAGTCATAGTTTATGATTGTTTAGGATTGCTCTTGTAGGCTAGGATTTGTGTTGATTTACTCAGTCATTGTTGTAAAAAGGGCACAGACTTTTCTACATAGATCTTTCTACCAATGAAAACATGTAGATATTGATCTGGTCTCATTTAAACCAGTTAATAAAGTAATATGTATAATAAACAAGTAAACCCAAAAAATCATCATGTGTCTGACTTACAAAATTAGAATTCTCCCTGAAATCAGAGTATTGTCCCTTTTAGTATCTATAAATTTAAATTCCTCACAGCACAGCAGACACAATATGCACACTAAATATTTAACTAAAAAATTCAAAATAAAATTATTGAAATTACCTACTTACCATTCATATGTAATAATTATTTTTTTTAAATCTTACATTTTATCTAGGGGGATAGTTGTGTCATGGCTACGTCACAAGAAACTTGGAAACTTTGGAAAAAAATTTATCCCTGAGAAGTGAGAAATAGAAAAATATTTCAAAACAAAACAGTCCCCCTCCAAAAAAGCAGAAGCAACAGTCCCATACCCTTTTAACAATCTTTATCATAGCATAGCATTGCACAACATAGCATAGCATAGCATGAACAATATTAACAGCTAGCAATCAAACATAGTCGAATCCTGGAACGTGGCTGGCTTTGATGATCCAATCATTTTGCAATGAAAGTACAAGTGCAGTATTAAAAAAAAAATTCAGACAAATAAAAACTGGTTTTATTGACAACTTTACATTTTTACGAAGTGCAAGGTTGGCCTGTTAAGAACTGAATATTTCAATAATGACTAAAGCAGTAACTTCTGCTGACATTTCTTCTTAGAAGTCTCTGTTTCTTCCATTGATATTCACCCAAATAGTAAGAGCAATACAATAGCAATTGAGTTCACTATTATCAATGGCACTGCAAAAAGAAAAAAAAGTTTGTTACTATAAAGAAAAATCAAGAAAAAAATTAAGCAGTAATAACTAGCATCCAGGAAAGATGAAAAAAAAATTTAACAGTGTATCATCATAATCATGTAAATAATTGTAACAAAGGAATTTTTAAAAATGCACTGTATCATAAAACCCACAATTTATTTAAATGGAGTTTATAACTGGGAATAGGAGATCATGCTGCACAAGTCGATCAATATGAAATGCTTGAGACTGTGCTGATGCAACTGCAAAAACAGAAGCACACCAGACCTGGGCAGAAGTAGATCCACAGCCGGGCGTGGTGGCGCACGCCTTTAATCCCAGCACTCGGGAGGCTGAGGTAGGAGGAGCGTTGTGAGTTTGAGGCCAGCTTGGGCTACAAGGCGAGCACAAGGCTGGCCTGAGCTACATAGTGCGGCCCTGCCTCAAAAACTAGGGCCGGGAATTTGGCTCAGTGGCTTAAGTGCCTGTCTGGCAGGCATGAGGTTGTGAGTTCGATCCCCGGTGCCGCAAAAAAAAAAAAAAAAAAAAAGTACATCCACATGGCTGTAGTGATATAGGGGATGAGAAATACATTGTAAAGAAGATTCTGTCGCTTCATTGCTAAATTAAGAATGAATTATCAACACTGAATCCAAAGTTTGGTTAAAATGGCTAAAAGAGAAAAAAGGTTCCTCAACTTCAATTTTTAAATACAATGCATTTTGATATTTCTTTTTCGATATGTTTAAAAATATTTTCCATTAGAATGGCAGGCATTCTTGAAGGTCTTCCACGATGCTAGGTAAGTTTAAAACTTGGAAGGAACCATTTCTAGAAAGCAGGCATGTTACTCCATCATTCACCTCTGACCAGTAATACAAATAGATTATATATAGCACTGAGTATTCCATTTACATCAACTGGCTTAGGGAGTGAGTGGCAACCTAAGAAACCAGTAACTTTCAAGCAGTAAAAGGCAGGTTAGGGAGAAAAAAAATTCTCACTACAAAAAGCATATGTGATAGCACTCACACTCTGAAGTTATTTAAATCAATCACAAAATTAAAACTAAAGAGTGTTCTACAAGTTTTTCTTCTTACCTCTCATCACAGTTCTTACAGATCGAATAAGGTTCATTAGCTGAGACTTAATTCCTGGCTCCTCTCCGAATCCACCAATTCCCTGGTCTGTTCCCCAACCAACTGTATAATAGAAAAACGATTAGCTGTGTTAAAATTTACTGTGCACTCCCCTTGCTCCTTCATTAGTCATCTTTTAAAGGATTAGTTTGTTAGAGACAATATATAAAGTCAGATGTCTTTAATATTGAGTTAATATTTTCTTTTTATAGTAGCAACAACCACATTTTACCTCATTTACACTGATTTTATAAAATAATCTACAGTACAGGAATGGGAATGTAGCTCAGTGGTACAGCACTTGCCTAACATGCTCCAGGTTCTGGATTCAATCCCCAGCATCACAAAACAAATAGTAACAACGATAATAGTAACAATAATAACAAAATAGTAATTTCTAATTTCTCAGGTCAGACCTAAAAAGCAAATCATATTGTCAAGCTGAATAATAATTAGCTCAATTAAGAATTTACTAAATCCAACACAAGTTTCAGTGTAAAAATGTTGGAGCTAAGAATCACTGTCTTTATTTTGCTATGTGGGTAAATTTTAATGTATGCCTGTTCACAGGTTGGTTATACTCTAGTCTGCTAGCAGGACATATCTTGCCCCCCTTTTTCCTTAATTCTTCCTCTTCATTTCTTCACTATAAAATAGATTTTTGCCCACTACACCCATTATTCTCTATAAATGAATCTTTTACCCTTTCCTATGTAATTTTCCTATTATAACCCTTTGTATATTTTTATGGGCTAGTTCTTTTATTATTAGTATAAATACCTTCTTCTAAAAACTTACATGTCCTCCTTCAATTTGTCCATCTCTTGTCCCATTTCAGGTATACTTTTCACTACCTAAATAACTATAGGGCTTAATTAATTCACAAACTAACCCCTGGAAGACAGAGAACAAATCTTTATTTTATATTCAAAAGAACCAAGTATCAGGAAACAAAATTTCACTTTGCTTAACTAGCTTTTATTTGGTTGAAATAAAAGACAAATAATGCTTGCTTGCTTTTTCTTTTCTTTTTTTTTTTTAACTGAGATATGTCATGCGATAAAACTAATATGAAATTCAGGTTCACATCAGAGCTGATGTTTGACTCTTTCCATCTCATTCTTAAAGTTCTAGCTTGGTTTTGCATACAGCCCTTTAGCTCTCACACTGGTCACTCTGAGCTTTCACAGCACAAGCTCCAGCTTAGTTATAACTACACTGCCCACATGAGTGATGGTGAACCTTTCAGAGGTTTCAATAACAAACAGCCTGCTGTGGCATGCATGCCACAAGTTCACCACCACTGGTCTATGCCATCTCTTGTCAATTCAGCAGATGCCTCTGTAAACTCAGTTTCAATCCCTTGAATTTTTCTCCCTTGGAATCCCGTGATGATTCCCATTACACACTGAGTAAAGTCCAAACTTCTTAAACGGACATTCTAGAATGTGTCAATATGTCCTGGAACCAATTCTTTTTCGATACTGAGAGATAACTGTATTCCTATGAATAATTATCCATTAATTACTGTCAGGACTTTTCCTAATTCCCTCCTACATCATAATAAACCTTTCTCTTAACACTCAAAATAGTCTGATTATAGTGACCTTCTTCTCTTTTAGTTCATTGTATTCAAGTGTCTCCCATTACAAACTTCTGGAGGATAGGGAATACAATTTAGTCATATTTCTTCATCTTTCCACTATTCCTCACTCCCCACCCTACAGCAAGTACTTAGCAAATGTTTATGCAATTAAACTAAAATACAGTAAACTAAGCTAATCCAATATATGGTAAGATTAGGTAAATTTTAAGTTTAATAAAATTTCCCCACAACTCTAGTTCAATTTTTAAGACATATGAATTATAAAATGGCCAAACAGATCAGAATATAGCCCAATAAACAAAATTATTGAAAACTTTCAGAGATAGAGTATCTTAAAAGCATAGGCAAATTAGATTACCTACAAGGAATCAAAAAATGAGATGGCACTAAACAGCAACACTGTTAATCAGCAAATTAAATGGCACAATCTTTAAAACTTTGAAGAAAAATTGATTTCAGTCTAGTTTGATACAGAACCCAGAAATCAACAAGAAAGACCACTCTGGGATGCTGAGGCAGGAGGGTTCCAAATTCAAGCCCAGCCTGAGCAACTGAGTAACTTAGACCCAGTCCTAAATATAAAAATACATGATGACATACATACATACATTTAAAAGAATGGGAATGAAGTTCAGTGCAAAGGTCCTGGGTTTGAGCCCCATAATGGTATCAGGGTGGGAGGTAGACTTCTATTTTATAATATCCTATATATTATAAAATTATAAATTTTATATATTTCTTTAAAAAATGCATATTTCTTTGGTAAAAATAAAAATAAAATTTAAAAAGAAGGCCTGTAAAAGCACTTATTTATTGGAGAAAGAAGCCCTCTACAATTGTAGCTTCCTCGAAAAAACAAACATCTTAAAGGAAGGGATGAGTTCTGTTAAGTGGAAGAGCTTCATTCATATACCACCAGGAATATTTAAAATTATGTTTTGAAACCCCTTTAAGTGCTATAAATTGGTTTCATTTTCTTTACTTGCATTTATGAAATTTATCACTGCTAATATTCTATCAATCCTTTCTTCTCACAGTCACAATTTCTCAAATAGTAAAAAGAACTTGCTTTAAGAACTATATGAGGCGGAAGGACCAACTTGAACCCCGAGATCCAGGACGGCTGGATCCCGGATGCCCACACGTCTTTGGCAGACTGACTCGAACCTGAGACCCAGGAGGGCCAGGCAGGGTGCGTTGGCTCACACATGCCTTTGGAGGGCGGAGTAATCAGCGAGACCAGCAACGTCGAAGTGTCTGAAGCAGCAACAAGGAGTCAGCAGTTGAGCTCTGGAGAACTCCACCAACATAAGACCAGTCCCAGCCCCCACATCCAGAGGCCACGACTAACCCCATACCCAGCACAATTCCCATAGCAAACTTGGCTGGAGTACACAGCACATTTCTGGGATCTGACACGGACACTATCACAGAACTGTAAACACCAGAGGTATTTTACTACCTTTATTCTCCCATTTGTCTGATTGGCTATCCCTTTCCTGTCTGGTTGGATGTCGTTTTGTTTTGTGTTTATTTTTGTTTTTCGTTTTGTTGTTGTTGTTGTTGTTTTTCTTCTTGCCGCTCCTCTCTTTCTCTAGTCTTTTTTCTTTCTTTTCTTCTTTTCTTTTTCATTCTCCTTCTCTTTTTTACTGTTTAGGTGCAAAAAAGGTTTCTTTTTCGTTTTCTTCTATTGATCCTCTTTCTCTCTTTCCTCAACTACTTCTTGAATTTAAACTGTCAAGTGAGTAAACATTGTCTCTTCCCCATCTGATTACTCCTTCACATTCTATTTCATGCTTTCCCTCCTGTGTTCTCCAGTTTTCCAAATCTCGGGTGATCATTCTTTGACCTCCAGTCTTGACTCTACTATATTTGACCTCATTCGTCCCTTTATCCTGTCCTCTGTCTTACTCCCCGCCCCCTGCAGAAGGGTAAAATCATTCCAGTAAGGGGAAAATCACTGCATACAGGTATATGGGATATGTTTGATTTTTGTTATACAATTTTAGAGTTTGCTCCTGTGGACAGAGGTGGCAGGTTAATGGTTACCATAGTTTGTCAGTAGTTAAGCTGTACTTGAAACTGTTATTACTAATTGTATTAATTTAGCTAGGATGTCAAACATATTATAATCAGTTTTTCTCCCCTGTATGACAACACTGTGATTGTATAGGGTCATAATCATCACCACAGCCCAGTACCAAAGCACTGGGTGCTGAGCCGAATAGTAACTTTACACCCTTTACAAATTGGGAAGGTAGGTTCTTGGGATAGCTACAAAGAACCACTTATATCTACAGGACATCCCTGCAGGACAGACATCTCCTAGGGAAGCCTCACTACTACCGATAAAGCTATCTTTCATAAGAAATCAGCAAGCAGACAACATAGAAAAACAATAAAATAAAAAAGAGAAAATAGACAATGACAAGACACAGAAGCAAAACGCAACCCCAGACTCCCAGCCCACCCAGGACAAGGCTAGAACACAAGGAGATAGACGAAATTGGAAGTCAAACACCGGAACTTTCTGAAATGACAGCAACAGAAGTGAAAATACACGTGTTAAGGCTATACAGAAAATAATCTCTCAGATACAAAAAGAAATGATGCTTAAAATCAAAGATATTAGAGAAGACACAGGTAAAAGAACAGATGAGCTTAGAAAAATGATGAAAACAAACAATGCCCAACATAGGAAAGAAATGGAATCCATGAAACAGACCCAAACAGAAATCCAAGAGAGTAAAACCTCCATTGAAAGTACATGCAACAGATTGAAGGAGAGGATATAGTATCAGATCTTGAAGACAGAATTGCAGCTAGTAATCATGAACAGAAAAATATCTTAAAAATAGCAAGAGACCATGAAAAATCAATCCAACAAGATGAAGCAAAGAATAATAAATAAGATTAATGGGGTCACTGAGAAAGGTGGAGATAGTGCAAATGCCACAACCAAACTCTTTACAGAAATAATGGCAGAAAATCCCCAAGTGTGGATAAAGAATTTGACATACAAATAAATGAAGCATATAGAAATCCAAACAATCATGACCAAAATAAAACTAAACCAGGACATATAATAATCAAGATTCCACAAATCCAGCACAAGAACAGAATATTAAAAGCTGTCAGAGAAAAGATACATCACTTATAAAAGAAAACCCATCAGAATCACGGCAGACTTCTCAACACAAACCCTAAAGTCAAGAAGAGCTTGGAGCGAAGTATTTCAAGTCCTGAAAGAAAACGACTTCCAACCCAGGTTGACATATGCTGTGAAACTATTTTTCAAAATTAATAGAGAAATAAGATACTTCCATGACAAAGAACAACTAATGGAATTCAAGACTATCAAATCAACCCTACAAAGAGTACTGAAAGATATTCTAGACAGAAAAAAATGACCACAATTCCAAGGATAACAAAAGAAAGAAATCACCAGGCAGAGCAAGCAGTTAAACAGAGGGCAAAAGCAGGGAACTAACAGCAGGAAAATACAATGACAAAGATAAGCCAATACACATCAGTTATAACCATCAATGTAAATGGCCTCAATTTACCAATCAAATAACTATGAAACATGCATGCACCCAATTTTTATTAGAAACCCAAACTTACACCAATCTTTTAGACCTGTTTCAAAAGATGTTTAAACAGTTTTTACCATGAGTGACTCCCCAAAACAATATTTCTAATTAAACTGCTCTTCAACATAACATGATAAAATTACAAGTACCGTAAGTTAAGCATCGGCACTGAAGTAATTAAAACAAATGGTAAATTATCAGCTAATTGTAGCCCAGTCTCTTTTTATGTCACCAGAATGAAAAAGCAAACGATTTTGGGTGGAAAGTAAATCATCTGTACAGATACTTCACAGAAAAATATAAATGTAGCAAGTAAAAGACAAGGTGCCAGGGATTATCTTTTACCATAATAAACAGATTTCCCTCCAGTTGCCACATAGGAAATCTCAGTTGTTTTAGTCAGGAAACGGGCTAAAACTATTAAGTTTTGCCCTTTTTTTTTCCCAAGAGAAAGATGTAATGCTGTAGCTTTGTCACTTCCAAAACAACAGAGATTAACAAATAATACCAGCCAGCGGTAGTTCCTGTCACAATTTCAGAGATTTAAACAGAAAAACAGAATTTTACCCTGGTGTGAGAAATTGAAAGAGTAAATAAGGTCTAAATTGTACAATAGATATTGTGAAATGAGAAGAAATTGTCCAAAAAGAACTAGGATGGGGGAAAGTGGAAAGAAAGGAAGGGAAAAGAGATAAACTGCAAGTTAGTTATACTATTATTATCTCTTAGTTCATAGAAAAGGAAGGTTTGTGCTTATATCGATTGGAAAATTTTTAGGCCCTTGTACTCTGAGTAACTACTTTAAAGATAATACGCAATGTATTAAAAATTGTTATTTTCCTATCATCTTGTTATGAAATTTTTACTTTTTGCCATAAAATAAAAGCAGAATTTTAAAACAGAAAGTTATTAACTACAAGTATCATACACAGTTTTTTGCTGCCCTCGACTTCCAAAAAACATAAAATAGCAATTCAACCAGGCTCAGTCAAAAACCCTCATCTAGACAGATTCTGAAGAAAAAGCATTTGTTATAGTTTTGAGGGCCAGCGAAATCAGTTTCCATACACGAAAGAGAATGCATGTAATTTATCAGTCACCAAATTTGCATGTGAATCAAATACTATCACGAATGTGAAAGTACCTAATAAATTGCACAAAAAAACTCTGCTAATATAAATTTTTGAAATTGCTTTCATTAAATGATAATGTAACTAATCTCAGTAAGGTTAAATAACCCTTAGTTCTATGTAATTCCCAATTCAATGAAATTTCCATTTAATCCCCAAGGAAATTCAACAAATGCTTTCTGTAAGCATATACTTCAAAAGAAAAACATCTACATAAAAACATTCCTCAGTGTTTCATAAACTGCCATGATTGAACTATATCTGTATCTTGTAGGATGCCCTGCTCCTTTCTCTATACATTAATACAAACTCCTAGGATCTGTACCTTCCAGAATTGAAGCCTTGAAACAAATAACAGCTTGTGGTATTTTAAGACTTTAGTATACAGTGAGTCATGTGCCCACTCCCTCCATATGTTGAAACTCTATTCCCCATGTGACTGACTACACCTTGGGTCCTTAGGCAGTAATATAAAACTAACTAAAGTGATAAGGATGGGGTCCTACTCTAATAAGACTATAGAGAAAGAGCTCTTTACCAAGTGGAAGTTAATTACAAACTAGGAAGAAGGCCCTCACCAGAACTGGACTATGCCAGAACCCTGATCTTGGACTTACAGCCTCCAGAATTGTGAAAAAAATACATTTCTGTTGTTATACCACCCAGACTATAATTCTTTGTTGTGGTAGCCAGACCTAACCAGTATGTTTGGTATTGTTTTGTTTTTGTTTTTGGTGGTGCCGGGAACCTAGCTTACATGCTAGGCAAGCAGTTAACTACTGAGCTACATTCCCCAGCCCAAGTACTTAATGTATACTTCAATTACTATAAATATTGTAAGTACTTAAGTATTACAAAATATAGTCAGATATCTTAAAACCATAGCTTACCCATTTATATAAACTATTGTGTTTTTCTTTGGTTCCAGGATCAACTCAAAACACATGGTCAAGCAAAGAACTTCTATGCTTCCTTTGAGTAGAAGTGGAAATGTGGAAGACAAAGTTCTGGAGGGCAAAGGGTACATGATTGCTAACTGTGGTGTCAGCTTGAGTAAGTGGAGGACAGTTTTGGGTGTGTCTGGATAACCGACTTATAAGCCACACACTGAAAAGGGAAGACCTGTGTCTTAAGTTACTTTTCTCACTGCTGACACAAAATACCCAACACCCAAAGTTAAAGGAGGAAAGGTTTATTTAGCTCACAGTTTGTAGAGGTTTCAGTCCATAATCCACTGGCTCCAAGGCAGGGTGGCACATGGCTGAGGGGCAACCATTCATAGCAGCAGAAAACAGCAAAAGCAACCAAGGAAGGTGAGAGGCAAGCCTCTGTCTGTCCCTTATATTGTATGCAGGACACCCACCCTAGGGGTATCACTCACAGCCTTAATCCCAGTATTGGACCTTGAATCAATCACAAACTCTAGATTCACTCAACTCTGAAAAAGCCTAAGAATGCATGAGGCTTTGGAGGATTATCTAAGCACAAGCCATAACAACCTGGATGTGGGTGGCACCAACCAACAGGATTGTAGCTAACCTGGATGAAATAAAAAGGACAAGAAGAAGGAAGTCTTCCCTTTTGCTTCTTCAGGGGACCTCCAGACTTCATCAACTGTGGACCTCTGCCTCTAGTGCCTTCAGGTTTCCAGCTCAGACTCTTCAGCCTTCCAATGCAGACCTTCACTGGACTTTCCAGTGAGCTTCAGGCTTTCAACTTCTTACTGGATCCTCTGGGTCTCCAGGCACAAATGGCCCTTTTGCATTCTTCTACTTGACTCTCCAGGAAGTCACTGTAAGATTTACAGTAGTTTCCTTTCTGGCAAAACTCAAAACTTTTAAAATCACTCAGCTATGCTGTCTATTTTTTTTGTTTGTTTGTTTTTTGAGGCACTGGGGATCGAACTCACAGCTTTGCGCCTGCCAGACAGGCACTTGCGCCACTGAGCCAAACTCCTGGCCCTAGTTTTTCAAGGCAGGATTGCACTGTGTAGCTCAGGCCAGCCTTGCGCTCGCACTGTAGCCCAAGCGGGCCTCAAACTCACAACGCTCCTCCTACCTCAGCCTCCCGAGTGCTACGATTAAAGGCGTGCGCCACCACGTCGGGCTTATGCTGTGTGCTCTTTATTCTCAATATAAAGCTGGCTAAAAACTTCCAATAGTACCTACCCCACAGTCTGAATATTGGGATGCTTGAAATTTCCTCCAGATTAGTATTAGCCCATCAACCTTAATCTCAGTCTTCTGTAAAGTCTCACAACATGAGTAAAATGTAGACAAATTTTCTGCCATAGTGTAATACATGGCTTAGAGTTCAACTGCTAATGGAGTCTCTGTTCCCAACTGAAAGCACCTGAGACTGGTCTTTATCATCTGCATTTCTATGAGCATTCTGGTCTTCTGAGTTCCAACCAGCCTCTCCCATTAAGCTTGGCTCACGCCATTCTAGGGCTTCCACAGCAAGCATCGCCAAACTTTTCTAAACTCTGCCTGCAAACTAATTCCAACAGCTTCTGAGTCACATGGTCAGTAGTCATGGCAATGACCCCACTTTTGTGGTACCAAAATCTGTCTCGGTTACTTTGTCATTGAGAGAAAATACTCAACATCCCCAACTTAAAGGAGGCCAAGTTTATTTTGGCTCATGTTTCTGTCTATAGGTGGCTAGTGCCAAAGCAGAAAGAGATGGTGGATGGGTCTGGGGGAGGAAAACTGCTTACCTCATAGAATCCAGGAAGCAGAGAGAAAGCAAAGGAAGAAAACAGAGAGGGAGAATATACCCTTCCAGACCACACCCTCAGTAACCCACCTCTTCTAACTAGAATTTGCCTTCTAACAGCAAGTCAGCTATACTGCCTCCATAATCCAATCACCTTTCAAAAGTCCTACATATGAGAACACAAAGTTTTGTGTGAAACATCTAGATATAAACCATAACATATACTCTTAAGAAATATTTGACCTAGGCCGGGCGTGGTGGCGCACGCCTTTAATCCCAGCACTCGGGAGGCTGAGGTAGGCGGAGTGTTGTGAGTTCGAGGCCGGCTTGGGCTACAACGCGAGTGCAAGGCCGGCCTGAGCTACATAGTGCGATCCTGCCTCAAAAAACCAGGGCCCGGAGTTTGGCTCAGTGCCTTAAGCGCCTGCCCTGGCAGGCGTGAGGTTGTGAGTTCAATCCCCGGTGCCGCAAAAAAAAACAACAACAAAAGAAAAAAACAAAAAAAAAAGAAATATTTGACATATAGTTTCTTTTCTTGTGATGTCTCTGGTTTTCAAATCAGACTTGATACTGGCATCAGGAGATGAACTGAGGAGTACTGTCATCTATTTTTTTGGAAGAAGCTGTGAACAAATGATACTTTCTTCTTTAATGTTTGACTGAATGCAACATTAATGGCTGGACTTTGTGGAAGGTTTACAATTATTAGTTCCATTTCATTATATGTTATGGGTCTATTCACATTTTCTATTTCTTAAGTCAGTTTCAATCACTTGTATCTTTTTAGGAGTCTGTCCACTAAGTTACCTATTTTGTTGTATAGTAATCCTTTATAATACCTCTTGTTTTCCTGATTTAAGCAATTTGAATCTTCTTTTCCATGGTCAACCTTACTAAAGAAAGGTTTGTCAATTCTGTTAATCTTTTCAAGAAAGTAGCTTTTGTTGACCCTATTATTTTTACATTTCGTATTTCTTTAGTTTTCACTATAATCTTTATTATTTTTTTTCTTTGCTTATTCAAGGTGTGTGTGTGGGAGGTGAGGACAGATTGTGGCTCAAATGCTACACATCTGAACTGTTTTTACTGAGCTCTACTAAGTTTTTTGAAAAAAAAAAAAAAATCCTGATCCATGTTACGTCTTTCTTAGCATTCCCAGAAGCATTATGTTAATAATGACATATGAGGAATGGCCCAGAGACTGAAGTAGGGAAGATGAGATTTTATTCCTCTACCTACAGGCAGGCTGACATGGGAGTGAATATTGGCAAATATCTAAAGGGAGAGCTGAGTATATATAGGTTGTGGGTGTAATTTTAAGGAAACAAAGAATCTGGATAAAATGTTTGAGTTTAAGGCTGTAGTGGCAATCAGCACAGGTTGGTACACAGAGCAGGTGTCAGGGAACTGCAGGGTGACCTTAGTCCTACATTAAACTTTTTATGGCCCTTGCTTCTTGTTTACCAGGGGCAAGCTACTGTCAATAACCGAGAGTTTACTGTTTGCAGTAGATAGCCCAAGTCTCTCTCTGGTCATTTTCGGGCCAGTCCTGACATATTAACTGTTAGATGTTTACATAACCTTCACCAGTTAGTTGTTTCAATTAGAAAGTAGGTCTACGAAGGTCCTCATACAATCATTCTGAAAGTACTCTCCATTGAGAATGATTATCCTTATTTCCAGTGGTTAAGTAAGTATACAAACAGCCTCAATTTTGCCTCTTGGCCCAAAAAACCTTGAAATATTTCTAAAATAGCCCTTTAAGAAAAAATTCTCTTACTCCTACAAGCTTTTACTTTTTCCATTTAAATCTGCAATGCTCTTGCCATTGGCTTGTGTTTAGCATGAGGTAGGGAGTCAAAATACATTTATTTCTTTTTGAACAGCTAGTTAATCATTTATTGAAAGGTTCATTCTATAACAAAATTCTGTTCACATCACTGCCTTAGGACTGTTTTCACCTGCTTCAGAATTTCCACATCAGCTCTCCACTGCTCCTGGCTCTCCTCAGCCCCCTTCATCTTCACCTAGTTAATATTTACTCACTTAATAAGATTTCAGGTTGGAGGTACTTCCTCCAAAGTTTTGGAGATTCTCAAGTTACTGTCACTCTGCATTTCTCTTTCATGATACTCCACAAATTTGTTACTTATTTTCATTTTGATTTAACTGCATTAGAAGAGCAAGGCAAATGCTTTAGCTTTGGCTTTTATTACATGGACCCGGTACATAATCTGAACACAATAAATGTGCTCGATTAATTTTTTCTGAAGTAATAAATGAATCACTCTTGAGTTTTAATGATGCCATATTTGGTATGCTGCAACAAATAATTCACATCATGCAGCACCCAATCTCAATTCTGCCTTAGTAAAAAGTAGCCTGCCCCGGCTGGCATGACTGCTTGGCTGTGAAGACAGCCATACTTGTGTCTTCATCTTTATATTCCTAAATTCTAGCACAGTCCTTGGCCCCTACAGGTGCCCAGTAAGCTGTCCTAAACATCTTGGAACGTGAGTGGCTGACTGTCCTGATAACTCCCATACTTTCCCCTTATTATTCCCAAAGCGTAAGAACCTTTGTTTGCCCTTGCTCAGCCCACTCTTCTAAGTACTAAAGCTCTCAAGTGAGCCATCCCCCCTTCCCAGTTCCAACTCTCACTCAAAGCTCAGACCCCTACCTTTTCGATCATTAAAATCGGTAACAGAGAAATGCATCGTGGGCAGCTGTTCAACATTCACCCTGCCAATGAGTGCAAACCTGGTGAAAGGAAAGTGGCTCGACTTGCCTCCTAGGAAGCGACCACCTCTCCCCAAGCAGTGCGCCTTGCCTCTCCCGGCCCGGGTTGTTCCCCCGCGCGGCCTGGTTTGGTCCGCGGCTTTCGGGCTCCGCAGGCCCCTCAGCCCGCGCCCCACAGCCTTACTCACTGTTCTTGAGGAAGCGCTCTTCGTGCAGCACAGCGATGGCGTTCACGCACAGCAGGGCCGCCTGCAGCAGCGAGTACAGGGTAAAAGCCATGGTTACCAGCAGGCTTCTAGAAGTCCCACCAATTCTCTTCTCGGCGCCGCAGCGGACGTGGCGGCACCGTCGCCGCCCAGACTCTTACGGGTGCCGGTGGGGCCCAAAACACTCTCTCCCGGAAGATCTGCCCCCCCGCCCCACTTGGGGCTAAAATCCGCCCTCTTCTGACGTCATCAAGACGTGTCTGTGGAGTGAGTTGTCGGATGTAGTCCAGTGCCGTAGTCTTTTGTTCGTAGGTTGTGGAGCATTTGAAAAGTGATTTGTCCCGACTGAGAGGGACTGCAGATGTAAAATATCCACTAAAAGCCAGGCGTAATGACAAAAACCTGTAATCCTAGCGCTTCGGGAAGTTGAGGTAGGAGGAACGTAAATTCGAGCCCAGCTTAAGCAAATTCGCAACTTAGAGGGAAAAAAAGAATAAGAAAAAAGGGGGTGAGCTGTGGATGGAATGTAGCTAAGTGCAAAGAGCCTGGGTTCAGTCTCCAGTATAAAATGTTTTAAAAGTCTAAAAACAAACATTAACATAGTTTGCATCCCTAGGATGACCCCAGGCCCTCTTCATGTGCTTGCCTGACAAAGCTCAAGGCGGCCAAAAGAGCTTACTATTTGTTCTAGCAAATACCTTTGGATAGGTGCCTAACCACCCTTTCCTACCGCATTTACTGAAAAGGGCTTGCAGTTAGCAATTCCCCTTCTGTCTCTTTGAGATGTACACGTACCTGCCAGGACTTTTTCTCCAGGCCCAGAATGCCATCCGTTTAAAAAGTAATCATCAGGAGAGACAGGTCCTCTGTCTCTCAGTCTGTGGTGCAGGGAATACATCCCTAACTTTGACTGTTGTTAGCTGACAGATAGTGCTGGTCTACTTGCATTTACACTGACCAACCCTCTTTAATTTTTCAGCTCCCTGACTCTACTGAATACCTGGTAGTGCCCTTCTTTCTGGTCCCCTACAAACCACTGTTAGCCGTTTTATGGATTCAGTTCACTCTGGGCCTTCCTCCCTATTGTAGTAATACGTTACTGATATGTCCTTACCGGTTTAACATCTAGTTTTGTCTTTAGCAGCATCAGTAAGAGACTGAATTGCACTATATTAAACTTTGGAGATTGTTTGAGAGCAAATATGCAAAGCAACACTTTCTGAACTTAAGATTCCCTAAAATAAAAGAGGGGGAAAGGACCATATTCAACTCCAGCAAGGACTTTGGAAACCTATGTGTTGCTACCACTGGAAGAGAGATTGAACAAAAAAGTAATATTTAAACTCTCAAGAAGAAATTAATCTTAGATAGGCCAACTGGGTAGTGTCTACAGAGAAAAAGAAATATGTTGTTTCCCACAGATAGTACATGGATGCTATCTCCAAAGTCTGGCCCTAAATGCAAGTCAGGTAGAGAGACACATGAAGATGAAGGGAATAAAAGAAGTAACAGGATACCAACAAACCTTCTAATTCTTCAAGGCCCATATAACTCCAGACATTGGTGATAATGAGTGCCTTAGACTGTTCAGAATGCTATAACAAAATACCATAGATTGGATGGCTTATAAACAATAAAACTGACTTCTCATAGTTTCGAGGTTGAAAGATAGATCAGCTTGCCAGCTTCTGGAAATGGTCTTTTTCTGGTTGTAGATTGCCAGCTTCTCATTGTGTCCTCACATGGCAGAGATAGTGGAAGGAAGATTCTATGGGACGTTTAACTGAATACTTACAACATTTATGAGCTCTCCACCCTCACATAACTTCATCTAATCATAATTACATCCTAAAGACTTCACCTCATAATACTATAAGCTTTGGGGTAGGGTTTCAGCACATGAATTTTTGGAGATGCACAAGCATTCCATCCATAGGAGTGAAGGAAAGTTGTTCTTGGACACGGAAAATGGCCTTGCTAAGATTTTTACATTGGGCTGAGCAAAGGGAAAGGCACTTATGAGAACTTGTTCAGAAACTTTTGTTGAGCAGTGAATTATAACTTTTCTTAGGTTGTTTACTGAGTAAAGAGAGTTAAAGGAGAATGCTGTGGTTTGAGTATGACCTGTCCCTACCAAAATTCTTGTTGGTCCCCAGTGTGACTGCATTGAGATATTAGGATTTTAAAAGGTAGTGGGGGCTTCACTTTCATGACTGACTTAATGTAGTTCCTGTAGGAATAGGTTAATTATCATGAGATCTAGTTCATATAAAGTGAGTTTAGTTTTTCTTGCCTCTGTCTTCTATATGTGTCCACTTGCTTTCACTTTCCACCAATAGACTGTCATCAGATGTCAAGCAGATGCCAGTTCCATGTTCTTGGACTTCCAGAACCTTGAACTAAATAAAATAAAAGTATTTTTAAGAATAAGTTATCTAGAGTCGGGCATAGTGGTGCATGCCTTTAATCCCAGCACTCAGGAGGCTGAGGCAGGAGGATCGTTGTGAGTGTGAGACCAGCTTGGGCTACAAAGTGAGTTCAAGGCCAGCCTGAACTGCATAGTGAGACCCTGTCTCAAAAAATAGGGCCAGGGATTTAGCTCAGTGGCATAAGTGCCTGCGTGGCAGGTGTGAGGTTGTGAGTTTGATTCCTGGTACTAAAAAAAAAAAAGTTATCCAGCCATGGGTATTTTGTAATAGCAACATAAAATAGGCTAAGATAGAAGATGACTGAAGATTATGCATCAGTGGAGTGGAGGTGAGAGTAGAGCCTCGTTCAGCTGTAATACCAAATGCTGGCTCCTTGATTTATTTTTTTTAGACAGTGTTTTGCTCTGTAGTCTATGCTGGCTTTAAACTCTCTTTGTAGCCCAGGCTGGCCTCAAACTCATAGCAGTCCTCCTGCCTCAGCTTCCCAAGTGCTGGGCTTACAGGCATAGTGCCACCACACCCAATTTTAGATTTCTTAACCTCAAAAACTGTGACCTAATACATTTCTTCTCATTATACATTGCTTAGTCTGTGGTATTCTAACAGCTTAAAACAGACCAAGACAACTTATATCCCAATCTGACCACTTCTCATCAGCAAACATCCTAGTCCAAGTTACTGTCATTTCTTAGTAGAACAATTGTGGTAGCCCCTAAAAGTTTCTGTGTTTCTGCGTTTGTCTCTATAATTTATTCTCCCCAAGTACTTCCTCTAAAACCAAGTTTTGAAAACAAGTTATTTGTTGGGAGACCTGAGTCCTCTGTCTTGTAGAACTTCCCACATTCTAGGTTGTGCTGATCATAATTGAATGGTCATAGATGAATTTAAATGCTATGGGCAACACCCAACTAATCGGTAAAAAGAAAAAGGAAAACAATTGCTGATGGTGGAAAACAGCCACTATTTAAACTAATAAAAATTTTTTTTAACCAACTCAATGAAAAAAATAACAGGTACATGGTAATAATTGTTTTCCACAAGTTAAATTTTAGAGTAATTCTTTAATAAGTCTGTTGGCTTTGCTCTCTTTCTCTTCCTATTTTTGAATTGCAGCATCTCTATTTCTGTAATCATTAAAAAAATAGCTCATAAAGATAAGGATGATGCCTGTTATTTATTAAAAATTTAGACTCACTTTGAAGACTGACAAAAATGGATTATGGCTTTTAACATTTTTGTCTTGATAATATATTTTAATAGATACATTTATTTTATTGCCTATGTCTGAGCTATGAATCAATGATGACTGAGATATGTTTGCTTTTAATCTTGTTATTAACAATAGCAACTTTGAGTTTAAATGGGTTTATGGCAACAGAGTTCATCTAAATGGGTTCTATTTGAAGTCAGCATTGGACAAAAATAGGAAAATCCCACAAGAAAAGACTCATTCATGTTTATGGACTTATGTAAGCTATTTCTGGTATGAAACTCAAATGAAGCCATTTGCAAACTGAAAGCTTGTGCATTATGAAGTGTTTCTGGAAATAGGGATCTTGGAAATGGAAAGTTTCTTTAAAAAATAAAAGTGAGTCACCGTATCTATTTCAAAAGTGTATTAATCCCAAATGGCTACATAGAGCTAATTTTACTTTTAAAACATACCACCTGAATAAATAAAATCAGAATTTAAAAACTAAATAGAACTATTCAGATGCATATAATTCCTTCATAGAATGGAAGGCATTATAAAGCAGTAAATGCTCAGTGCTTAAAAAAGGAAACATGAAAACGAAATATAGTTTTTTTTGTCTCTCAAACTGGGATTATGAGGATTTTGTGAGAGTGTTTAAATATATACGATTGTCTGCCAGTTGATGGTGCACCCAATACATGTATTTCTCTTCACCACTTTCTAAGACCTCATTAACTTATAAAGGATTAATAAAATGGAATGCATTTATACTAGTAAAAATAAGGAGAAATATAAGCAATTTTAATAGTCTCCAGAAGATAAAATAAAAGAAGCATATCAATGAGTAACATACGGTGGACAAAGCTGTTGCCCAGCATGAACCATGGGGGGTTACAGTAAAGGTAGAAATCATTGTCAAGTATTTCACAAAAACTCTTGGTTCAAAGTCAGCCCATGCAATGGAGGTTTAGAAGGAAAACTAGGTCTGAAAACAGGTAGATTAATTGATGATCTGTATGTGTTACTTGACTACTTTCCCAGCAGCAATTCCTATCCCCCATAGACAAAATGGTGGACAGAGTGACTTTTCCCTGAGCAGGATTGAAAGTGAGACTTTCCTTTTAGGATATCAAACTGTGTGAATTTTTGAAGCTCCTAATGTGTATTGCTGCTCTAGTTCTTATTTAAGCATTTGGAAAGCTATTAACTTCACTAATGATTCTCTACTAGTTCAATCTACAACTAATTCCTAATTCTGCACTTGCAGAAGTACATAGTTTCCAGTTAGACCATTCTCCCCACATCAACTATATAGATACCTCAATTTTATTATTATTAATATAGATAGGAAACCAGGACATATGATGAAAACCAGCAACACACAAAGAAGGAAAATGAAAAGTCAATGAAACTGACTTCAGAAAGGAATAGAGATAATTTAGAAAAATTAGTAATAACAAAAATAATTTGACCTCAGGATGTAGCTTAGTGATAGAGTGAATGATTAGCAAGCCTGAGACCTTGGTTCCAATTGCTAGCACCAAAAAGAAAGGAAAAATTCAAGACACATTTATAAAAAAATTTTATACAAAAGTAGCAAGAAACAGAACTCTGAAAATTTGAAATTTTATGATCCTCTAAAAAGGTTCACTGAAGATGAAGTTAAAACAAATCTTCTAGGACACAGAGGAAAAACATAGAAACAGAAAAAAAGAAAAATGGGAGTTTTATAGGGAACAGAATTCAGGTCAGAAAATAATATTAACAAATTTAAATTTTCCATGGATGAAAAGAGTAAGAGTGCTCTAACTGAAAAGATCTAGATAAAAAGTGGGTTACATGATGTTTTTTTAAAAAAATCCATTACCTTGGTCATTATCATAAAATTTTAAAGGATCTTATTAAAGGGAAGATTCTAAAAGCTTCAAGGGAGGAAAATGTTACCTATAAAGAAATAAGAAACTAACTGGCACCAAATATAGGTGACAAGGACATGCTTCTTTCAACTTTGTTTTCTATTTTGTTGTTTTTACTTTTAACAATTTTGTTTAACCTTATAGTGTTTGAAATAATATTTTGTCAAATGGTTAACAATGAACATCTTTTCATACATGTGCAAACATATTTTGATTCTATCAGCAAGATTCCCTTATATCCCCCTGCCTCTCAGTCCCTTCCTCTTGTCAAATAATAGTCTTCTTTTTACTTTCATGTCATGTCTTAGACTTCACATGTTTGTATTTGTATTTGTATTTGTGTTTGTGAGTCTGACTTGTTTTGCTTAACATGATGATCTTCAGTTGCATCCATTTTCTTGCAAATGACACAATTTTGTTGTTTTGGCTGAATAATACACCATGATGTATATGTACCACATTTTCATTATCTGATCATCTGTTGATAGGCTTTCATTATCTGATCATCTGATGATAGGTTTGTTCCATATCATGGTATTTGTGAATTATGCCACAATAAACATGGACATGCAGATATGTCTATAGTATACTGGTTTTAATGTTTTGGGGGGCATATAACAAGGAGTAATGTAGTTGGGTCAGATAGTAGTTCTATTTATAATTTTTTTACTTTTTATTTCAAAGAGGATAAAGCCAAGGAAAATAAAACAGAATAAAACCAATCAAAACAAACCAGTGTAAGTGATACAGGACTTCAAAACATTACAAAATCAACAATAGTTACCGCAATGTCTTTTGTTGTCTTCAAAACAGCTGCAGATACCTTCAGACACAGTAAAAATCAAAGAGAACAAAATAGAATAGAATAGAAACTATAAAAACAAAACAATGAATGCAATAAAGAACTTCAAAACAAGACAATAGTAAATTCAAAAGGGCTACTGTAATGTATCTTGCTATCTTTGAAATAGCTGCTTGTATTGGTTGGATTCTGTGTCCCCCCAAGGACTCTTATAATTTGGAAGGGGCCAAGTCTGGCATTTGTGATTGGTTTGTTGTCTAGCACTGGGATTGGCAATGGGAGTGCTGCACCCATCCAGGGGTGAAGCCGACGTGCAGAGTAAGGGTGGGAGGAATGCATCTTCCATTCTCTCTCTCTCCCCCACCCTTTCTCTTTTTTTCCCCTGCCCTTTCTCTTGCTGGGTTCATGTGCCTTGCTGTTTGGCAGCCGCCATGAATGGATGGCTGCCTTGCCATACCATACTGCCTTGGAGCCAACTGAGTATAGACATGTATTGGTTATGCTATGTCCCCGCAAGTCCTCATACTTTTTTTTTTAATTTTTTTTTATTTAAGAGAAAATAGATACAGAAACTAGAAATAAAAGTCAAAAAGACAGACAAACAACAACAACAGATCTTATACAATAACATTGTAGGTTTACACACTGAGGTGGTTGAAGTTTGGCAGTAGTTACAATATTGCATATCATTACCTTCCTAGGGGTTGGGGATATTGACAGATATAGACATGTAAGATTCATCAATTCAGGTATATTAACTTTTCTTTTTCAATAGCTATTGTATTTAGCAATACGGTTTTTTTTAACTGTCTTATTTA
>RJWM01031235.1:0-22761 GCA_004363535.1 Dasyprocta punctata
GGAGGCACTGACTTTTCTCTTCCTGGAACCCATTGCGCTGCTTACCAGAAAGGCTGGCTAGTTGGATAACTCCTTCTTTAAAAAATCTCATTCTGGGCAAAGTAAAAACCACTGACATCCTTATGTCAGTTCCTATTTTTTTTCCCTGAAATGCTGTTGCTCTGTGAAGCCCTGTCATCTGACAGTGACCTCCTGTTCTTGCCCAACTACCTCACTTTAAAGACAGGGAGACTGACAGGGAAATTATGCAAGGTTTCCTGCCTCTCATTCTAAAACTATTAAGAAGCACAAAGAGTCAGACCGCAAACACCCAAGACCAACTCCTCAGAAGTGACAGCTCTTCAAAGTTTGTCACAGGCATTTGCCTAAACCATCGTTTTTATATTTTGAAGCATATTTTTTCATTTCTTTTGTCTTTTCGAGAAAGAGTCTCTCTATGCAGTTCAGGCTGGCCTTGAGCTCAGTTTGTAGCCCGGGCTGGTCTCGAACTTGTAACAATCCTCCTGCCTCAGCCTCCCGAGTGCTGGGATTACAGGAGTGTGCCACCACACCCAGCTTCATTCTTATTTTTTTAAGCACAATTGGAGCTGAAGCCCCACTTGCACCCCGTTCCCGTCCCTGCCAGTTCTCCTCACCCCATCCCCCACCAGGTTGCATCCATGATCATTTACACCGCATGCACCAGAGGACCGAGCGAGTGGTGTTGTGTAGGGTCTGTGACTCAGCATCCACCAGGTGAGCTCCAACTGGCTTTCTTCCCTCTCAACATTGTGTTTTGGGGGAATCGCTGATAAACTCTGAATCATTTCTCTTTCATAGTTAGTGTTTCAGTTTGCATCTCCATTCCCCTTTGAGGCACATTTAAGATGCTCCCAGGTATGTTGACCACACAGAATCACTGCCCACGGGTGGTCACTCTGTCGTCTCACCCAGCTCTGGACTCAGAGCGCCAAACATGGTCCCCCAGCCGGGGGTGGAATCTACCGATCGCCTCCCAGGCCCCACGCTCCGCTGAGGTCCAGAGATCGGGCCAGCTGGTGTCGGCGAGGGAGGCTTTAGAGCCAGAGTCTTTCCACCAGGACAGAACGCTCAGTCACTTCTGGACAGGACTCAAATGTTCCCAGATGGGGTAAAAGTGTCAGTGGATAAGCAAAGGACTAGGACTTTGGTGGCCCTCAGTTTTGTTCATTAAACTCTCCACTTCTGCCCACTCTGGGTAGAAGAAGGATACCTGTCCCTCCTGCTTTCGAGTTAAATATGGCTTTGTAACCTGCTTTGTCATAGATTTTAAAAAAAGCGAGAGGAAGTAACACGTGTCACTTTCAAGTGGATGCTTATGGAGCAGCCTGCATGTGTTTCTTTTATATCCTCCCTGCCTCCTGAAATAGCAACCAGCCCTGTTCAGGGTAGTGGCTGCTCTATTCACGCGGAGGGAGGACAACACCAAACATCCCAGAAGGGATGCTTAAGCCACTCCACAGGGGCTATTTGTTACAACAGCCTAACCCAGCCTGTCCAGACTGATACAGGCCTTCTCTGATAAACCCAGGCTGTTATGAGCCTGGTGATAATCTCCTAAAGGCTGTCCTGTTGTTAAATCTGGGCTTGGAGACTCCAAATCCACTTCCCTGGTCTCTCAGGTAGAAATACTGCAGAGGAAAGAAAGGTACCCTCTGGACGCATTGCCAGGATAAAGAACTCCGGCACCGGAAAAGCAAGACTTTGGCACTCTGGGTTAGGTAAGTCTGAGGCTGAATGAGTTATTTCCTAGCTGTGTGTCCTGGGGCTGGCAGAGGATCAAATGAAGGGTGGGGGTCCAGGACCTAACATAGTCCTGGGCACACTGGAGACTCTGGATATGCCTCAAATTAGAGACCAAGAGGCCTACCACAGGAGAAATAGTTAACTGATTATGATTGTTCACGTACTGCTAGGCCACCATAAAAGAGTGTGGAATGGGGGATAGAACAATACAGTATAATGTAAGGATTATTACATGCTAAGTGAAAAAGCAGGTTATCCCATTCCTCAGCACTGCGCGCAGACAGAATTGGAACTGAGTCTCAATTCACCCTGTTGTGGATCTTGGGCAAAGCTCTCCAGTGCTCCAAACTACAGAGGCTGATGATCACAGGAGCTCAAAGATGGGAGTGCTTCCTCGATATTAGCTTTATTACTAATAAATTGGTAATAAATTAGCACCTGGCTCCTGAGACCACAGCTCTGCCATCTTGTATTTCACGTCTCCCTCTCCATTCTACACGCGAGGACGGAGAGGCTCGGAAAGGTTAAGCCAAGTACCCACAGGCCCGAAGGTGTCATGGGGGAGTCAGGACTCTATCACGAGTCTTCAGTGTCACCCACTGTGGGACTTTATTTCTGGTATAGCCGTCCCAGAACACCAGCCCTGCCCCTGAGGGAACACTCCAGATAAATCCAGCAAAAATCAAGGTGTCTGAAGAGCAAGCAGCTCCAGCTTTGGGGGGCTTTAGCACACTTTTGAATCCTGGCTTTCCTCTGAAGTCCAGAACCTTCCATGTGAAAGCAAACTAGTCAGAGAAGATGCCCACCGGGAGAGCCAGCCTCGGAGGCCCCGTGAGCCCCACCTGCTGGCAGTCATGCCCCCGAGCGCCCCTCCCACACCAGGAGGGCCAGGCTGCCTGACTAACAGGATGTTCCCACAGCCATTCTGAAGCGGGGTGTTACAGTGTGGCCTTCCTTGCTCCCGGAGAAGCCTGCATCCGTGTTGTGAGGACATTCAAGAAGCCCTGCAGAGAGGTCCACATACATAGCAAAAGCCAGGGCCTGCTGCCAACAGTCGCAGGACAGACAGAGCAAGCCACGCTGGAAGCCGGTCCCCCAGAACCCATCCAACTTCAGGGGCCCGCCTGCCGGGCTTGCAGCTTCGTGAGCAACTCCGGGCCAGTTGCACCCCGGCTACATCATCCTTGAAATCCTGATGAACAGCGGTGGTGCCATTGGACAGGGACGGGCACTGCTTCAACAGATAACTCATACAACTGCAGTAGCACAGCCCGAGGGAAAACCATGCTTTGAATAACTAAAAAAAAAATAATAAAAGTAATCCCATGACTCCCTTTGTCCATCTGCGTTGGAAGGACTAACTGGTCCCCTGGGTGTCCTCGCCCGACCAGGTCCTCTCAGCTCCATCTTTCTCTGCAGCAGCTTTGCCACGGGCTCCCCGTCTTTCTTCTGACCTGGAGTAATGTGATGCCTTTTTGTACCTTTTTTATGATCCAGTTCAAACAACACTCACAGGTACGACGTATCCTCTGGCTCACGATACTGATATACTTTATGCACCAGTGAAAAATTGGAGGTGCCCCTCAGGGGCCAAGAGACCACAGTCTCCCTGCTCAGTGGTTCTCTCCACACAGGGGGCACCCTCCTTTCTCCAGGTATCATCCCATCATCCTCTCACCTTTACCCAGGATGCCCCAGCTGGACCCCGGTTCCGCCTTGGTGAGAAACCCGCTTTCAGTTCAGGGGAGCAGGGAAAGGGTCCGCAGACTCCGCACAGTGGTTCTGCCTTGGAGCTGCAGCTGCTTCACACTTGCCCTTGGCAAGTTACAGGGCACCTTTCATCCTGAGCTTCCTCTGCCCAGCCAGGGGGCTCAGCACAGCCCCTTCCTCAAAGAGCTCTGAGAGATCAGATGAGAAAAAGAACTGTCCAGAACTTAGCACGGTGCCTGGCAATTGTAAGTGCTTGTCCTCATTTTATTGCTCAAATAATAGCAATAGTGGTGGCTACTACTTATCACGGGATTACAACATGCTTAGCATGCCTTACATTATTCTCTCTCATTTAATCCTAGGAGGCAGGGCCTCTTGCTAGCTCTACACAGAAACAAGGAGAATAAGGCACAGAGAGGGAAAGGGCCTTTCCCAGGAACACACAGCCTCGGGTAACCAGGTACTGGCACCCTCAGCACTAACCCCTTTGCTTCCACACAAGGACTGGAACAAAGGACCTTGGAACACTTGGAAAACTGCAGGGACTAAGGAGAATGAGATGGGACCATGCAAAAGGAGTTTTCCCCAAGGGGCAGAGACAGCAGGGGCACGGAAGTCCCCTGGGAGGACTGTCCCCTGTGTCTTACCTGCACTGAGGCTCAGGCCCCTGCAGAGGGGAAGCCACTACCTTGAATTGCACCTGCTGTCCCAGCCCTGCCCTGTCCCGGAACAGCAGCACGGACACCCAGCCCAGGGTCCTTCCTGAGCACAGTACCTGCTCTGGCTTCTCAACTCTTGCTCAATACAATTCAGGTTCTGCCTGAGGGAAAGCCAGGCTGTTTTATTTGCAAAAATGAAGTAGCGCGAGCTCTAATAGCACACAATGGGACCAGGCTGGGCCCCACACTGAGCAGTGTTCCCGCTGAGCCAGAAAAGCAAACACAGCAGCCTCTCCGGCTCTGGCTCTGGGCCACCCAGGGTTCGCTGGCTTGGGCGCCTCTTTTTGGGCTGACCTCAGGGAGCCCTGGGATTTGAATGAGGGCAAGAGCTGTAGAAGTGTCTACATGGGCCAAGCCAGCGGTTTTCTGTAGCAATAGAGTGGCTGGGTGAAGGGGCCCTTAGAGAAACTCTTTGCTTGCCTGTGGCAGAGATGAGGAGCTACTAACTACAGGGAAATGGGGACTTCTGAGAAAGAGGAGGGGCAACTGAAGCCACTGGACAGGGCGGGGTCAATGCAGCCCCATTCATCCCGGGCTGGGAGGTTCTAGCTCAGTGGTGCTCCATCCGGGTCCACTTTTCCCTAAGCGATATGTGAAAAGGTGGAAGACATCCCCATTCTTGCATCTGGGAAGGAGGTGCTGTTGACACCTACATGGCAAAGTCCAGGGATGCTGCTAAATATCCTACAGCACACAGGACAGTCCCACAACAGTGACCCAGGCCCACAGCCCGACCTAAATGCCAACAGTGGTGACAGGGCCTGGAGCTAGGGGACTCGAAGGGTCTCTCACCAGCCATGTGACACGGACAGGCTCTCAGCTCCTGTCTCCCCCTCGGTCACTGAGGGGCAGTTTCCACCTCCTGCAGCTGATCCAGTGCTTTTTGGAGTCAAATACATAGCAATGCTGCATCAGTGTTGCCACTGTGAATTCCCAAGGACGTGTCCTCTGCAGAACACCAACAAGATAAATCATGAGTCAGATGAAGATCTGGAGAGCTCAGGGAGGCTGGGGGAGGCTGGATGACCCGCTCGGGGGTTCAAGGCCTTCCCTGGCCATCATGCTGCAGCCTGCACTGCGGGCTCTGCTCTCACAGCTCCAGTAGTCTCTCGGTGGGCGGGCACACAGGGCTGTTCCTGCCACAGTCCCCCACTTCAGGGGTCCCCTGCAAGAGGCAGCCTCAGACACCCCAGCCCTTTAGAAGTGGGGCAGCTACTGAGGTACACAAAGACGCACACACAGGGCTGGGGCTGCGGCTCAGTGCTGATACATCTGCTCAGCACGCACAAGACCCTGAGCTTGAGTCTCAGCACTGAAAACAAACAAATGATAAGATACATGATCCCATTCGTCCAGACTCTGAAAAACACATTTATTTTCCTTTAGACAAGACGCACCTGTCAAAACACATGGCAGGACTGGTCACAAGTATATTCTCACTCACCCATACATGAACAAAATACAATTCACATAATGGCACATGCAGTGTCTCACACACACACATGTGCACACACCCAAACCGCTGAGACCGTGTATTCAGGGATATGCAGTCACATATACATAAATCCACAAATGGAGGCACCTACACCCATGTACATACAAACTCAGGAAAGTCCACAAATCTCACACACACCATTTGGGCACATACATGTACTTACGCACAGAAACGTATTCCTGATACACAAGATCGTATGCAGCTATGAATGCACTTTATTATGCAATGATACATATGTGCATTATTCAATAATACAAACACTCCTATATATTCTTTCAAACACATATAAACAGACATATAAAAAGACATCTGAAACGGGCCTTCTGTGGCCTTACATACTCCGACAACCTCCCATTGCGCATTTCATTCGTTTATCACTTCTATTACAAAATTTGCTAAGCGGCGTTCCCGGGGCACCACCCAAATTCATCCTGGTCCGACGGTCACTCGTGTGGATTCACCAAAGGCACGCAGCAGCTCCCTTAGGTTTCCCTCGGTGCACCCGCGGCGCCGACTCACCCCGCCCGCCACCCCGGGAACCTGCGCCTCGGCCCCGCCCACCGAGCAGGCAGGGGCGGGGCCAGGGCGGGACCGCCGGTCGTGCGCGCGCGCGCGCGCACCAGGCCGCGGAATGAATGGGGTGAGCGGCGGCGGAAGGGGCCTGCGCGCCACCCGCCGTCTCTCCTCCGCCCCACCCGCTCCCCCGGCCCCGCCGGACCTCGGCCTGCCGCGGAGGGCCTGGGCGGGGCTCCGGGCAGCGCTTCCCGCCCCCCGCGCCCCGCGCCCCGCGCCCCGCGCCGCCGGCGCTGAGTCATCCTGCGGCGGTGCGCGCTGTGAGCCTCGGCCGGCAGGCGGCTGTGAAGCGGCCCAGGACCTCCCCGAGGCCCCGCAAGGGTGTGGCCCGGGGAGCCCAGGGGAGGGGACCCCATCCCGCCCTTCGGGAGACCCACACACAGAAGGAAGCAGCGGTACACGGTGTAACGCGATAGCCCGCCCCGGCGGCCCGGCACGCCTGCCCCGCGCCTCGTCGGTATTTGGCACACACGGTGTGGTGCTTTGCGGTTTTAACCAGTTGTCTGCACACACCCTGCGTTTTTCACAGGGAGAGATCACATTCCCAGCTCTTTAGAAATTAGAGTGCGAGTGCATGGCTACGTAAACCCATGGTAATAGTGGGATCCGCCGGGCTTGGAGGCGCGAGGTTGGTGGCTGGGACAGGATGGTCGCCTGGAGCCCGAGGCCAGGTGCCAGGCTGGGAGACGCAGTAATTCGCGGCCGGCCTGAACTACATACCGAGACTCTATCTCAAGAAAAGCACGCTTTTCTGAGAAGGGCAGTTTTCTGAGGTTAGGGCATTACACCCACCAGTTTGGCAGTCTGCAGTACTCTGTGTCTCCGCCAGGCCAGGACTCGGATCTAGTCATTGCGCATCTAGTCCATCTCACCCTCTTTTCAAATGACACTCTGGCATTACAGTTTTTCCTCACTCACTAGTTTTTATTCTCCCAGGCTGTTCTGTCTCCTTGGATCCCAGAAAATGATCTGGCGGTCAGAGTAGACCTTAAACGGAAGATGGTTTGGACTGTAATTCATCAGAAGGGCCAAACCCTTCAAACCCGCGAAAGGTGCTTATACCAGCGAAGGGAGCGGAAGCAGAGTGTGTTCAGCTCCTTGGGGCCACTGGTGGCTCCCCAGCCTCTCCCTTGGAGTGGCAATACTGGGACAGATGGATGGACGGGACGGTTGACAATTGTGGAGTATTCAGTTTTAATAAATTGTTTTCAGGCCGGGCGTGGTGGCGCACGCCTTTAATCCCAGCACTCGGGAGGCTGAGGTAGGCGGAGCGTTGTGAGTTCAAGGCCGGCTTGGGCTACAACGGGAGCGCAAGGCCGGCCTGAGCTACATAGTGCGACCCTGCCTCAAAAAAAAAAAAAAAAAAAAAACCAGGGCCTGGAGTTTGGCTTAGTAGCTTAAGCGCCTGTCTGGCAGGTGCGAGGCTGTGAGTTCGATCCCCGGTGCCGCAAAAAAAACAACAAAAAAAAAAAAAAATAAATAAATTGTTTTCAGGTCACCAGGTTAGGAAGACGCGCAGTTGTATGAGGACTGCAAAAGCAGTTGCCGCTGCCCTTGGATATTCTCTAGTCCAGCGCTTTTCAGTTTGTAGCGTGAACACGACTCTTATGATGCGCAGGTTCTGGTTCTGTAGGCCTGGATGGAACCCAGGAGATTTCTGATCTGCGTGCAGGGGCTGCTCATGCTTGCAGCCCCCAGACTCCCAATGTAACAGCAAAGATAGCGAGGCCGTGGGCCCCTGGAACTTCTGTTTAGAAGACATAACCCCCTCAGGGTCAACAGGAGAGGAGGCACCAACCCTGCGTACTTAGGTACAGATCCCCAACCACCCAGCCACGGCAGGCTGCTTTTCCTCTATGGGGGCTTCCACGTTTCATCGGGAATTCAATTGGGGCCAAAGACTGCTCACTGCCTTAGGAAGGGAAAGGAAGAAAAGTCGGATAGAGAGACACTCTGTTAAGATGGTTTAAGATCCAAAATGTCCCCCAAAGTCTCATGTGTTCAGAGGTGGGGCTTTTAGAAAGTGATTGGATTATGTACACTATACTAATCCGTGGGCTCATTCATGATGAGCTCATAGCTGAGTGTGCTAGGAGGAGGTGGAGCCTGCTGGGAAGAGCTGGGTCACGGGTCGTATAACCCGGATGGGTGTGTTCTTGTCCCTGGCTCCTCCCTTCTCTGTGCTTCCTAGCTGCCATGGGTTGAGCAGCTTTCCTCCACCAGGCCCTTTTGCTATGGGGTTTCTGCCTTGGAGCTGGCTGACCATGGATTTAGCCCCCTAAAACTTTAAGCCGAAGTAAACCCTTTCCAACTTTAATTTATGTATGCCAGATATTTTGTCTGAGCAACAGAAAAACCGACCAAGGCAGGTAGTTTTTGTTTTGTCACCCTATGGGACTGCTCTTAGGTGATGAAATCCAAAATAAAGTGATTAGGAAGGGGGATATTTAAAATGTTTTTTTTTCTTTTTTCATGTGGTACTGGGACTTGAACCCAGACCCTCACACATGCTAGGAAAGTGCTCTACCACTAAGCTCTATCTCTAGCCTGTTTGTTTGTTTTGTTTTGTTTTTGCTTTGTTTCTTTGAGACAGGGTGTGTATATAGCCTTTGCTGGCCTTGAACTCACTGTGTTTCCAGGCTGACCTCAAACTTGAGATCCTCCTGCCTCAGCCTCTCTAGTAGCTGGGATTGCAGGTATGTGGTACCACACCTGGTTACAGGATGTTCGGGAATAGGAGCCAGACCCCTTAATGTGCTTCTGAGGCATGGACACTGCTCAGCCCAACCTGCAATACTTTCCCATCTCTGTCCACTCTTCAGCCACTAGTCCCTACAGGTCCTTGCACTGTGGTGCTTTCTCCCCACATGCTGTTCCTCATATTCCAAGCTTCCAGCCGCTTCTTATCCTGGAGTCCCAGTTCCTAAATCCTTCCCTCAGGGATAAATTCTCTGGTTTCTAAATTAAGAGCACAGAGGAGTTATGCGTAAGGAAGTCACTGCTTTGACTTAGATCATAAGTGTTTATATTTGATTTTTTGTTGTTGTTGTTGTTGTTGTTGTTTTTTTACTGGGAATTGAACTCAGGACCTTGCATTTGTCAGGCAGGTGCTGTGCCACTGAGCTATATCCCCAGCCCCCAATCCTAAGTGTGTTTAGAGACGTTTTGGGGAATGGAAGGAGAAGGAGCTAAACTCTGCCCCTGACGGTCTCCACAGCAATTTTGTGCAAATTAGAAGACGGCATGGCTAGGCCAGTGAGCAGGAACCGGACTTCAACTCTCGCCTGCCCTCTCAGTTGGTTACCTTTGTGCCGTGCGCAGACTGCACACCCTCACCTGGCAGCCCTGGGGCTAATGCTTCCCTAAGCCACCTCGTGACCTGCTTAATCCTTCTCCCTGGATTAATGCCCGCCGTTTTATAAACTGAACTCCGTGAAACTCACGACGGTTGGAATCATTTATTTTAGATCTGCCCCCCGCACTGGACTATGCCTCTCTTGCTGGAGACGGTGTCACTAGTGCCTACGCATAGCGGGCACTCCATGAATACGACAGGGGCTCACTGTGTCCCAGAGGTAGGGGACACCCGTGCAGGTGCTGTGACCACGGAGGATGACGCCATGTCTGACCAAGGCCATGGGCTGAGTGCAGACGAGGTGGGCTCGTGGCTGGGCCTGGCAGAATGGGCAACGTTCTTCAGACCTGGGAGTGGGAGGGTGTTCTTGGCAGTGAGAAACGCACAGAGAGAAAAGTCCAACGTGTCCCTAAGTCACAAACTGTGATTACAGCGGGGCCCAGTGTGCTTCGTGAATTAGTTGCCAATGGGTATTTATAAATTAGGAGATTTCACATAAAGATCCAGTCTCCTGATTGTCTCGAAACACTGAAGGATCCCTGTAGGGCAGCAGTTGCTTGGCACTTAGAAGCGACCATCTTGTTACCATCTCTTTAGGGAGTCTAACCATGTGTGGTGGTGCACACCTGTAATCCCAGTGCTCAGGAGGCTGAGGCAGGAGGATTGCTGTGAGTTCAAGGTCAGCCTGAATTACAGAGTGAGATTCTGTCTCAAAAAACAAACAAACAAAAAGTCTAGGCTTGGGCTAACAAAAAGAAAAGTAAGTAAGTCTGGGCTCCATCTTTCCCCATTATCCAAAACCAGTGCACTGAGCTACCTCCCCAGCCCTTGTTTTTGAGATAGGTCTCTCTAAACTGCCCAGGCTTAAACTTGCAATGCTCCTATCTCAGCCTCCCTAGAGTTCTGGGAGCGTAGGCATGCCCAGCTAGACTTCCTCTGGTCTGGCTTGGGAGTGGACAGACCATTTGATCAGCTTGTGGAAGTCATGAGGGAAGCTGGTTCACAGCCTCCACCCACACCCTTCGGCAGCAGGCTAAGGAGGGTGCTGGTACCCAGCCTGGCAGAAATGAGGCGTCAGCAGGGGCTCTGACTGTGTTCTGTAAGGCTGTGAAGAAGGGTAATCCACAGAGAGGGGCATAAGCGCATGGCCTTTTCTTCAGGCTGATAACCAAATACCGGGTAATGCAGGGAGGCCCGGGCCTTCCATCCTGCCGTGTGCTGCCTGCACCCCACAGGGCCACAGCCGCCTCCCCCAAGAGGAATTCTGCCGAGCAGGTTGGTGAAGTTCTAGAAATGAGAAGTGCACAGGACTCTGCATGGGGCTTTCGGACCCACAGAGCAGGACCGGAGCACCAGCCAGGGTCCCGAGTGCCAGCGCCTAAGACAGATTCCGCTTCCAAAAGGCA
This sequence comes from Dasyprocta punctata, assembly GCA_004363535.1. Taxonomy (NCBI): domain Eukaryota; kingdom Metazoa; phylum Chordata; class Mammalia; order Rodentia; family Dasyproctidae; genus Dasyprocta; species Dasyprocta punctata. The sequence goes on from RJWM01031235.1 coordinate 11,023, forward strand.
GAGAAGTTTAATTTTAAATGTTTCTGGTTACTGACACATAGGTGACATCTGACTTGTTTTTATTTAGCCTTGGGTGTTTTTGAACACCTTCCTTTATTTTTCTTTGCAAATAATTCTAGTTTTCTTTTCTTTTTATAAAAATAATATAGTCTTGCCTCTCGGGAACCCGCCCCGCCGGGCCTGAGCGCCTCCAACCAGAAAACAACTAAGCCTGCCTTCCGGGGGCCTGTGCAAGCAGCGTGGACCCCAGAAAGAGAAACATGCGCCCCCCCACCCCTACCCCATACGCCTACCGGCACGTGGGCTAAGAATCAAGGACAAACTGTGCCCCACCCCCAGTAAAGCAACCTGCTCGTTCAGAGGTCTGGCTACCTTGATAGCAACTAAGGTACATAAAACAACTAAATGCTAGTATTGTTTTGTTCATTTTGCAGGCCTGGGGCTGGCAGCCTGAGCATCTCTTTGGAAGATGACAGTACGCAATGTAGCAAAAATGGGGAATTCTCTTCTGTCTTGTCTTCGAGGCCCAATATTGTTCTCATTGTTTTGCTTTGTTCTGATTAATTTTTTTGACCTTATTTTATACTCTGTTTTTACTGGTTTTATTGTGGGTTTTTTTGGTTTGATTTTACTATACCTGTTGGAATGGTCAACTATTGTGAAAATAACAAGATATACTATAGTAGCTATTGTTTTCATAGTATCTTTCTTTGAAGTTCTGTGCCAGTTCTACTGCTTTGTTTTGATTGACTTCGTTCTGTTATGTTTTGTTGGATTTTACTATCTTTAAAATAAAAAAAAATAATATAATCTCATTACTTGTCTTGAAAAAATTATTGGACAATCTAGAAAAATAAAGATGAGGATAATAATCTCCAGTATCCTACCACTGTTCATAGGTTGGTGGATTTCTTTGTTTTTTGGGGTTTTTTTTTTCAGGATATTTACACTTTTAAAAACATAAATACATGAAAAAATATTTAACATTGCTGACCAATAGAGAAATGCAAATTAAAACTGAGATTTCATATTATTCCAGAAAGAATGGCAATTGCTGAGAAATTAAGTAATACCAAATGCTGGAGAAACTGTGGTAAAAACCCTTCTACATTGTTGGCAAGGATGTCAGCTAGTACAACCACTATGGAAATTGGTAAGGAGAGTCCTCAAAAACCTAAAAAATTGAAATTCCTTTCAATCCAGTTATTCCTCTAACATGTGTCTTCCCAAAGGAGTTAAAGACATCATATTACATTGCTACCTGCATACCATGGTTATAGCAGGACAATTCATGATAGCTAAATCTTGAAAGCAAACTATATATGTCCATCAATAGATGAATAGGTAAAGAAAATGTATTTATACACAGTGGAGTACTACTCTGCTATAAAGAAAGATAAACAAGTCATTTATAAGACAATGAATGCACCTTGAAAACATAATGTTCAATGAAATAAATCAGACATGCAAGTTTAAATACCATATAGTTTGTTTTAATTACTCTTCAATGCTGGGACAAAATACCCAATACCCACAAGTTAAAGGAGGACAGATTTATTTTGGCTCACAGTTTGCAGAGGTTTAGTCCATAGTCAGCTGGTTCCTAGGCAGGGCAGCATGGCAGAGGGGCACTGCAGAGGAGAAACAATCCATGGCAGGGTAGGCAATAGGCAGTGAGTAGACGAATTGAGTCTTCCTTTCTTTTTTATTCTATACAGGCTACCTATTGGATGATGCTACCCATACCCTAGGGAAGGGTGGGCCTTTCCATTATCTATACCCAGAACTATGCTGAACCAGTCAGCGGGCTAGTTCAGTCATACCAGATAATCATAACTGACCCTTACTCCCCTTGAATACTCCTTATGCTGGTTAATACATGCAATGGTATGAGATAGTTATGTGTACCAATTTGAAAATGAAGAAACCAGGGTTAGGGAGTAAGTCAGTGATGGCAGGTCCTCAGCATGGGTGAGATCCTGCATTCAGTTTCCAGCATGGAAGGAAGTAAGGGTGGGGGAAGGAATGCACAGAGAGCAGAAGTAACAGCCATAAAGTTGCACAACCAATCAGTACCAGAGCAGAGGCTGAACTCGGCCTGGCCCCAGCGTGGTACTGCCCACTGCCTTTATTGCACCCTTCCTGCCTTCAGCTGGAGGATGAGCAATAGACCCACAGCATAGTGTCACCGCAGTAGCAGTGACTGTCAGGCACAGGGAACCCGCCCAGACTGGATGTGGTTACATGCAGAAGGTGCACAGGGCGTGCCTGGGATGCCGTGGGCAGCTGGGATTTTCCTCAACAGCCTGACCCTGGAAGGAACCTGGGACTCCGTCTCCACCTCCATTCCCTGAATGGGCGAAGATTCACAAAGTGAGGAAATAAGCATGACAAATAATGGATTCCCTGGAGTATTTAGCATCCCGGCAGGCAGCGTTCAGTGTTTGTCTTGATTCAGCTTTGATTCCGAAATAAACTCTTCCAAGAAAGAATAGTGGACTTGGGGGCACCAGGGTTTTATTCCTGCTTCTGTCACAATCTGGCTGTGGGGCAGTGGCCCAGTCACTTGCCCTCTCTGAACCTCACAGGTTAAAATCAGTCCTTTCACTGGATCTTTGCAGCTTGCATCCCACTGCTATGTGGCCCACTAGGTGCCAGACGTGTGCGGTGGGGAGGTAGACACGTGAGCACCCACTGGGAGTCAGAAGAGAAAGGAGCCTCGCCCAGCCCCACTGCCTGTAAGGGGGACAGGCTGTGCGCAGGGCCGGTGTGCGCAGGATGGAGAGTTTCTTGACTTCCTCCTCTGGGCCCTGCTGCCTGCAACCAGCCCCCCTGGAAGCACCCAACCTCTACTGGCAGCTCATGCACGCAGCCCTCCGCTCACCCTTCCAGGGCAGCAGGAAGCCTGTGCCGAGGAGAAAGTCTTGCTGCTCCCGCTGCCTCTGCAGCGGCGCCCATGCTCCTTACAGCCTGGAGAAGGAGAAGGCCTGTCTGCACCTGCGGCCCGGCTGCCTCCATCCCTCCCCTGGCTCCCCGCCTCCTCTCACCTTAACCCGGAGCTGAGTGATGGAACAGCCGCGCTCCACTGTCAAGCAGCAGGTGCTGGATGGAGACCCTGAGCCTCCAGTTCCCAGCCCTGTGACGTCAGGCCAGTGACTACCTATCACTGTACCATGAGGGCCACATCCTTAGAGTAGCACCGGTAGCATTCCACAGGCTGTGTGTGCATTCGGTGAGTCACTCAGCACAGTTCCTGGAACACAGCAGGCTCAGCCTCAGTGCCACTTGTTATGATCCGAGGCCCGCAGTGACTGCCACCTCCTACTTGCTCAAGCTTGTCACTCTCCTTCCCTCAACCATACCTCCAGCTCTACCTGGAAAGCCCTCCTCTTCCTCTTTCTCCACCCAGGAGGCCCCTACACGCCCTTGGACGCCTCCGCAGACACCACTCATTGCCTGGGAAGCCGTCCCATCCTTCCCTCCAGCAGAGCGAGATTTCCTTCCTCCTCCACCCGCCGTGGTCACCTCAAGCCAGGGACTGTGCTCAGCGTCACCGGTGGTGGCAGCCAACTTTGAGTGTCTCTGGCTGGGATGTGGCAGACAATAGAGTTAGAGCTATTTTGGCTCCTGCCAAAAAATGTGCCTGAATCTAATCAGTTTACAGGAAATTCAAGGACTAGAGGAACACGACAAACAATATAAGGAGACAAAAATCAACTAAATCCTTTTTATTTGTTGGAAACAGGGTCTCACGATGTAACCCAGAGTAGCCTCGAACTTGGGGCAGTCCTCCTGCTTCAGTCTCCAGAGTGCTGGGATTCCAGGGGTGTGCCACCATGCCTGGCTGACAGATCCTGAATGTGAGGCTGTTTGTAAGACAACTGCCTGGATCTTTTAAAGGTCAGTGTAGTGGGGAAAAAAACAATGTGGACCAAGTTCTAAATTTAGAGACCTGAGAGTCTAATAATAACGTAAGATGGGATTATTATTATTATTATTATCATTAGCTAGGTGTAATGGAACATGCCTATAATCTCAGCATTCTAGGTGGCTGAGGCAGGAAAACTGAAAGTTTTAGCCAATCTGGACAATTTAGCAATTTAGTGAGACCCTGTCTGAAAATAAGAAGTTAAAATAGGGTTGGGAATGTAACTCAGTGTGAAGGCCCTGGGTTTACTGCCCACTACTCTGAAAGGAAGGAAGGAAGGGATGAAGGAAGGAAGGAAGGAAGGGAGAAAGAAGAGAGAAAGAAAGGGAAAGAAAAAGTGATTTTTAAAAATTGTATAATGGTGTGCGTGTTTCTGTTTGTGTGTGTATACTGTGATTTTAGACAAGGGAGAAATTTGTGAACTTGGTATTAGATGATACAAGGATATTATTTTTAGTCATCTGAGATGTAGTAAGTATATACAGATATGGAATAGAATGCCCTCATTTGCTGAACATACATGCTGAAGTTTTAAAATATCTAGAACTTAAGAAGTGTTCACCCACCAATTTTACTTTTTTCTATTGTGGCAGTAGGGGTGGAACCCAGGCCTTGCAGATGCCACGCAAGTGCTGTACCCCTGACTTACATTTCCCTGGCTGAACTACAAATTTTATATGTAGTGAGAGATAGTAAATACTGTATGATAAAACACTGACAGTTGTTAATGCTTCAGTTTACTATTTTTCCACTTTTCTGATATTTTGACATTTTCATAATAAAAAGTTAGAGTTTTTTTGTTTTTTATTTTGTTTTTTTCTGCCCCTGGTACTGGGGATTGAACCCAGAGAGCACTGAGCTACATCCTCAGGTCTTATAATTTTGAGGCGGAGTTCTCACTGAATTGCCCAGGATGGCCTTGAAATTGCTATCTTCCTGCCTCAGCCTCCTGAGTAGCTGGGATTACTGGTGTAAGCAACCATAGCTGTTTTTAAAGGTTTTTATTTTTATTTTATGTATTTATTTATTTAGGTCTTTTGAGACAGTCTTGCTGTGTAGTCCAGGCTGGCCTCAAGCTCACTATATAGCCCAGGCTGGTCTCAAACTTGTGGTGATCCTCCTGCCTCTGCCTTCTAAGCACTGGGATTACAGGCATGCACCACCACACTTAGCTAAAAGTATTTTTTAATTTTTTTAAAATGCTTTTTCTCCAGGCTCCATAGTAAATTTTTTGAGTCTTTGTTAATAGCACAATATAATAAATTTGGGGGGCCATCACTGATAGCACAATAAAATGTCACTGGCACACATTTCCCCCACAGATAGAGCCTCAATATATGGGAGAGATGTGAGCTAGTGGTTTTTGCACCCAGATTAATAAGTAGCAGCTTTTGGGGAAGGACCACCGAGTCACTGTATTTCTCTCACAGTGCCATGTACATAATGGATATTCAGTTATTTCATCCATTCAAACACTTGCTGAATGAATGAAGATGTTTCTGTTGCTACAGTGCATGGTGCATCTGTGAACTGACCCTTAGAAATCTCCAAATGGGAAACGGTAACAGCAAAATGTTTTGAAACACTCACTGTGTGCCGGGCCTGGAGTTAAGTTCCCGCTACGCACGGCCTCCCTTCATCCGCACAGCTGTCCTGTGAGGTAAAGGAAGTGCTGCTCCCATGTCACCCACGAGGAAACAGACACAGGACATCGAGGGAATGCGCTGCGGTGTCGCTCGGTTAGGGTAGTGAGGAGAGCACCGACTTCAGCTCCCTTGTCTGCTAGACTGGGAGCCCTTCAGAAGCAGAGAAAAGAAAACACATCCACACAAAAAACCTGTGCACAAAGCTTCACGGCAGCATTATTCATTAAAGTCACACAGTGGAAGCGACCCAAATGCCCGCCAGCTTAATGACTAGCTGTTAAAGAGGGCCCTTCCAGACAATGGAGTATTATTCAGCCATGAACGAATGAAGGGCTGATACACGCTATAATGTGAACAAACCTTTAAACATGATGCCGTTAAACAGAAGCTGGTCTTAAAAACACACGTTATATCATCTCATTTATGTGGATGTCCAGGTAATGTGAATCCTTAGAGATGGAAAATAGATTTGTGGCTGTTTAGGGCTGAGAAGTTAAGAAATACTGGAGAGTAACAAGTAAAAGGTACTAAGATTCTTTTATTTACATATTACCTCATATATTATATATAGTTACATAAATATCTACCTTAATTTATATTTTATTTATATTTATGTATAATTTATGTATATTAATTAATTGGTGTTCGGGATAGTACATAATTATGCGGTCATATTCTTTGTGCGTCTATGTGTGTGTGTGGAAACAGGGATTGAAATTAGAGAATCCTACCACTCTGCTACATCCACAGCCATTTATTTATTTATTCATTTATTTATTTAAAGTTGCCCAGCCTGGGCTTCAACTTGTCATCCTCGTACCTCAGTCTCTCAAAGTGCTGCAATTATAGGCGTGTATCACCATGCCAGGGTATTTTTTTAAATCTTGAGACAGGGTCTCACTAAACTGCACAAGCCAGGCTCCAACTTGCAATCTTCTGCCTCAGTTTCCCAAGTCGCTGGAATTATAAGTGTGTACTGCTACACCCAGCTATGGAGTGAAATTCTCCTTCAGGTAATGAAAATGTTCTAAAATCGATGATCGTGATGGTTGGGCAACTTTGTTAATATAGTAAAAAGCAATTGAATTTATGTTTTAAGTAGATGAGTTATATGGTATGTGAACTTTGTAACTATAAAATCTGGAGTGAAAAACAGAAGAAATGTCTTATTTACCAATAAATTTTCTAAGCTAAGTTTAGCAATGAAATGATGAGTGAATGGATGAATGGCTGTTTCCCCTGCAGTTGACAAAAGCCTGCCATATTTCCAAAGTCTAAGATGAATTCCCTTGACATGCTTGCTTCAAGCTCCCAGGAATCCATTAATGTACTAATAAGAAATCTGAGAGTGCAATAAATAATTCCTGAGGGTGCCTGTGGTGCTCCAGAAGAAGATAGAGGCACAGACAATTTCTTCCGGAGTTAAACATGGGCTAGAAGAGTGAGGGGCTGCCAGTATGCCTGTCTGGAATAAAGACCTCTGGAGATCTCACTGTGGTCTGTTTCCACTTGGCAAGGCTTGACCTGGGCTTGGGGGCTTTTCTGACTGTCCACATACTTCCCCCTCACTGTGAAAAATTCAGACGGACTGTGGTAGTGAAAGCTCCAGAATGAAATAGCTCCTGAGGGTCTGTGGAAACAACCTCATTGGGGAGGACCTAGACACTTCCATAGATGATATTCACCTGCCTAGGGAGATACACTTGTTCAAAATGCTGATTTCTGGGCCCACTTCGGGAGAGCAGATTCTGTAGGACTAGAGTACGGCCACTGAACCTGCATTTTTAATAAAGTATTCAAGGTGTCTCTGACATAAGGGATTCCTGGCTATGTGAGAAACATTGTCCTAAATGAATAGTAGATGGGAATTGAGCTACGTAGTTTGCTGGGCAGAAAGATGGGTGTGCTGAGGGATCTTAGAGACCTCGGATAGTAATGGTGTTCAGACTGTGCTGGATCTATGAGGAAGGGGCTGCTGATTTGGTGGGGGTTGGAGGTGCAAAGGGGTCTGTTTCAACACAAACCTGCTTCAACAGCCCCTTTAAAAATCTGTTTTCTAATGCTGTGTCTCTCCCATGCAAGTGGAGAGGCGAGCCCCAGAGAGGAAAACACATTTCCCCAGGGCAGCTGTCATAGCTGCACACTGAAAGCAGAACAGGGACTAATCCCAGGCTTCTCCTTCTCACCAGGATCCTTCCCACAGAAGGATACTGATTCCGAGTGTTCCTCTTTGGCCTTAGCAAACCTCACATAAAGACAGTAGGGTGGACTAGGGTGAGGGCAATGATGCACTTGCCAAATATTTTGGCCCCAAAATTTAGAAAGATACTACAAAAAGCCGGGTGTGGTAGCGCACGCCTTTAATCCCAGCACCCGGGAGGCTGAGGTAGGAGGAGCTTTGTGAGTTCGAGGCCGGCTTGGGCTACAACATGAGCACAAGGCCGGTCTGAGCTACATAGTGCGACCCTGCCTCAAAAAACCAGGGCCGGGAGATTGGCTCAGTGGCGTAAGCGCCTGTCTGGCAGGCGTGAGGCTGTGAGTTTGGTCCCCGGTGCCAAAAAAAACTTTAAAAATTCAATAATCAAGATAAAAAATATTTTAAAAATCAAAAATAATTCAAACATTTTAGTGAACACAATACCAAGATTTTAGACAAAATATTTGGTAGTTCTGATTTTTCCCTTTGCCAGAAGCTCTAATATGGCTTTATTTAGAGATACTATTTATCATGCTTTTATTTAAAATGTTGATATTTTGGTCATTGTGAGATTGTTTGGGGTATGAATTTTTTTTAAGTATTTCATTAAAATACTATTATTATTTTTTTGTTTCGTTTGGTACCGGGGATCAAACTCACAACTCGCACCTGCCAGGCAGGGGCTTAGGCCACTGAGGTAAATCCCCAACCCTAGTTTTTGAGACGGGGTCTCACTATGCAGTTCAGGCTGGCCTTGAACTCACTTTGTAGCCCAGGCTGGTCTCAAATTTACAATTCGACCCTCATGCCTCAGCCTCCTGAGTGCTGGGATTAAAGCCGTGCACCACCACGCCCAGCTAACACTACTATTATTTACATAGATTACTGAGTTGGTTTTCTGGCACCTGTCTCCATTCCACTTAGTGCCTAACTAAGCAAGCGTCTCGCTCCAATCCAGGCTCTGTGAAACCGTTCTGCCGGCACACAGCGAAGGCCTTGCAGCCTTCAAATCTCTCCGAATCCTGTCACCTCATTTGACAGAACTCTGCTTCCTTGCTCTAATTGTGGCATTGCCCTTGTCGCCTGACCTACAGGAGGTTTTCAGTCTGCAGTGGTATTTGTTTTGCTGAGCCAGCAACACTATCGCCTTTGGCAACTACAATCATTCTTAGCTTGGGGACATCACCTTTCCTTGCAGGGCTGACTTCAGCCCATAGGAAGAGCGTTGGGCCTGTGCCTTGGCTCTGCCAATCAGAGCGCTGCATTCCCTGGTCACAGTGATTGGTTCACGAGTTGTCTTGTGACTCAGTTACAGCCAATGATATTCAATTCTTAGGCTATGGTTTGAACTTTTAAGAAGAGCAATAGGTTAGGATGTTAGCTGTTGTCTTCCTTACTTTCTCATTGCTGAGATACAATACCTGGCATCCTCAAATCAAAGGAGGAGAGGTTTATTTTGGTTCACAGTTTGTAGAGGTTTCAGTCCAGAGTCGGCTGGTTCCAGGCAGAACAGCAAGGCAGGGGGTCATGGTGGAGAAGCGACTCATGTCATGACAGTGAGGAAGCAGTGAGAGAGTGAAGGGAGGAGCAAGGAAGAGACCCATCTAGGTCATGCCACAGTGACCTGCCTCTTCTTACCAGGCCACATGGCCTAACAGCAAGTTAAAGTACGACATTATTATAGTATAATGCCCATGAGTTCAATCACCTTTCATAGGGCCTGCTTCTGACCACATGAGGCTTTAGGGGACATCTAGATATAAACTGTAACAGCCACCACTGGCTTGAGCCTTCCTGTGACCCATGGAAGCCCACACAGAAGAAGGCAGTGCAGAGTGAGAGAGACACGGAGGAGACATCTGGTGATACTTCTTGGTCTGAGTCCACCGTGTCCAAAGCCGGTCTACCTTCGGTACTTAGGGATGTGTAGCCCAACTCTTGCTGAAGTCAGTTCAAGTTGTGTCTTGTTGCTCAGAGGGTTCATTCTCTCCTGCCTGCACTAGGGCTGGATTGTCCCCAGGAGATGCTTTGGTGATGCCCGGTGCCTATGAGCAGATTTCCACCCCATGGACCTTCTTCCTCATGGTGACATCCGATGTGCCTTTCATCCAAGGGCAGTGCTGGAAGGCAGAAGAGTATGGACAGCAACAGCCATTCTGGCAGGCATTGCTGAGCACTGGCCCAGCCCTGTAGGAAGTATGTGCACATCTAGTTACTCGCTGTCCTGTTACAACTATGAAGTAGGTTCCATGACCATCTCCAAGCTGAAATCCAGTCCATGCAACCCCTCTAGACTCGAAATCCCAGCTGACCAACAGAGGTAGAGTGAAGGCCCTGGCTAACCTACAGCTGAGCTGATACCCATTCCATTTTTTTTTTTTCAGTTTTGTCTTTTTGAGACAGGGTTTCACTGTGCAGTTCAGGCTGACCTTGAACTCACTCTATAGCCCAGGCTGACCTCAAACTTGCAGTGATCCTCCTGCCTCAGCCTTCTGAGCACTGAGATTGCAGGTGCGCACCACCACACCCAGCTCATCAACATCTTGTAATGAAGAACTTTATGCCAGTTTCCTTAGCCCAGGCTTTAAGATCAGCAGGTAGGTCAACTGTCAACCGTGCCGATCTTTGTCATCTGAGAGTATTTATTCATTCAAAAAAAAAATCCTGGGGTACAATGGTGCTCATTATGAATGGTCCCTATGCTACTATTTAATGATAAGCACAGTAGCATAGAGGAAGAAAAGCTGGGTTATGAGGGAGTATCTAATCTTATTGGGTGACTGGAGCCAGGTGACCTTACTCATTTGACTCATTCAATATTTTTGATAGAGCCCTCAGTGCGAGGCATTGTGTTAGGTGCCAAGTGCTGGTCAGCGTGGAACGAGGCACAGCCCTGCCTGCCGGGTGCTCACAGCATACACTGTCTGACCAACTTTATTTTCTGTTCTAGAAGGAGCAACACTCCACTCCAGAGAACAGAGCATGCAGGGCTGGGGATTTAACTCAGCGGCACAAGTGCCTGCCTAGTGAGTGCGAGGTCATGAGTTCGATCCCTGGTACCAAAAAAAAAAAAAAAAAAGAAAGAATAGAGCATGTTCTGCAGAGTCAAATACAGGAGCCTGATTTTATAGACAGAAAATGACTGAAGAAAGCAGAGTCAAAAAGTAGATTGTTCACGGCCATTTTTTTCCTTTTGAGGGTGGAACAGAATAACAGAAAAATAAGTGATTGGTTAGCATCAACTTACATCAGGTAACTTCCCAGGAAAACTTAAAATAGAGAAAACTTCAATATCATGCCAGTTAAAACTGATCCGTCTGGGAAATTTGGTTGTTCTCCATATAATCCTGATTCCTATGAAGGTCAGATGAACAGATTTTAGTTTCAGCTAGGTGTAACAGTTTAGTTTAACATGATTGATTCCATTTTGATTTTTACTCTGGTCTCTTGAGGCCCAGTCCAAAATAATGACCTCCTATAATTATTATTTAACAATATCTAGACATAGAGGCTTTTTTTTTTCTGTCTTTTTGAGACATGTATTTCAGGCTGGCTATGAGCTCACTTTGTAGCCCAGGCTGGTCTCAAACTCACAGTGATCCCCCAGCCTCAGCCTCCCAAGTGCTGGGATTACAGGAGTGCGCCATCATGCCTGGCAACTTTTCTTTTCTTTCTTTCTTTCTTATTTTTTTTTTCTTGGTACTGGGGATCAAACTCACAACTTCACATCTGCCAGGCAGGTGCTTACACCACTGAGCTAAATCCCTGGCCCAACGTGGAGTTCTTGGATCATAGTGTATGCATAAACTGCAGACATCCATAATCCCAGCATTTGGGAGGCTGAGGCAGGAGGATAACTGAGAATTTGAACCCAGCCTGGACTACATAGTGAGATCTTGCCTCAAAAAAAAAAAAAAAAAAAGGTTGCAGTTAGGTATTTTCCCATTAGCTGTGAGAGCTGCTCTTAC
>RJWM01031236.1:0-22621 GCA_004363535.1 Dasyprocta punctata
ACTTCAAGGTCTTTAATTAAGTATAAACTTTCTGCCTGTGTTAACAAATCATGTATGCTGATAAATCATGTAACCATAGAAACACCTGTTGATCTCATTCTTGTTATCTAAACCTTCAGCCCTTGCAAAAAGGGATAGAAATTATTCTGTGAGAGTTAGTAGAGTATGTAATTGTATTAGTAACAGTAGTAGTAGAGAGCAGCAATAAACGAAGCAGATTCACGCAGTCTCTGAGCTGTTTGTGTGTCTGTTCTCCACGCGCCGACGCTCAACCCACCTTCAGGGACTCTGTGGACCTAGCCCGGCTGGACCGCGGCAGAAGATAGAAATAAAAAGCAAAAAAGACAAACAACAGCAACGACAGATCTGATATGATTACACTGTAGGTTTACACACTGAGGTGGTTGAAGTTTGACAGTAGTTACAATATTGCATATTGTTACCTTCATAGGGGTTGATTAGATTGACAGACATAGACACGCAAGATTTGTCAATTCAGTAATATTAACTTTTCTTTTTCAATAGCTAATGTACTTAGTAATACAGTTTTTTTTAACTGTCTTATTTATGGATGTTTATAAATTTATGTCTTTTTCCTTTTCCCTTCCTTTCTTCCTTTCCCCTTAGAGTACCTCTTGTTATCACTGAAATAACTACCCATAATATCAGGTCTAATATAATCAAGCTAAAGAGTTCAGAGTGAAACCAATAAAGGATAAAAGAATGGTCATACTTAAGAGAAACAAAATAACTAAAGGATTCAACTAACAACAACAACATATCCTATACTATAAAATTATAGGTTTAGGAATTTAGATGGTTGGAATTTTACAGTGATTGCAACATTGTATATCATTACCATTAAGTGGGCTGTTCAGATTAACAGATAAAGACATGTAGGATTGATCTGATCATATGAATATCAACTGTTCTCTCTCACCAGTTAATGCATTTAGTAGTATAGACTTTTAAACTATCTTATGAATACCCTCATATGAAACTATGTCTTTTTTCCATACCTTCCTTCCTCGGTTCCCCTTGTAATACCTCTTATTGTATTCAAACTAAATGCCCTTACCAATTGGCCAAGTATAGTCGAACGAAATAGTATTGAATAAAACCAATAACAAATAAGGTAATGGAGGCAATACATAGTAATGCAATGTTGATTTCTATAATGCCTCATGTTAGCTTCAAGGCAGTTGCCTGTGTCATCTGTTGTAACACAAACACACTAAGATAAGTTAAAATCCCTCAGAACAGAGCAGCGAAAGTAATACCTGGTTTTGAAGCAAGGTGATCACATATCATTGAAGACTACCCTTATAAATTTTGTTATCTTTAAAATAGCTGTCTTTGTCATCATTTATGATAAGGTTAGTATTAAACTAAACAGCTCATTGAAAACAATACTGGACTTAAATCTCGTTGATGGTTTATTCATTTGTCTGCCCTGCTCAGTGGTATCTCTCTGTCGCTGTTTCTGAAGCAATGGACTTCTTTATCTCTCTCTAGAATGTCCTTCAGTATTCTTTGTAGGGTTGTCTTGGTTGCCATAAATTCTTTTAGTTGTTCTTTGTCGTGGAAGTATCTTGTTTCTCTGCTGATTTTAAAAGATAATTTTGCAGGGTACATCAATCTGGGTTGGAAGTTATTTTCCTTCAGGACTTGAAATATTTCACTCCAAGCTCTTCTTGACCTGATGATTTGTGTTGAGAAGTCTGTTGTGATTCTGATGGGCCTTCCTTTGTAGGTAATCTGTCTCTTTTCTCTAATAGCTTTCAATATTTTGTTTTTGTGTTGAATTTCTGGAATCTTGATTATTATATGTCTGGGTGTAGGACTATTTTGGTCAAGTTTAGCTGGAGTTCTATATGCTTCAGTTATCTGAAAGTCTCTTCCTGTTCCCATGCTTGGAAAATTTTCTGTAATTATTTCTGTAAATAGGCTTTTAATTTGATTTGCATTGACCCCTGCTTTTTCACTCACTCCTTTTATTTGTAAATTATATTTCCTTGGGTTGTCTTGCAGCCATTGCACTGCCACTTCCAGATGTCTTATTATTTTTAGCAAGTCTTTCCTCTCTCTCTCCCAGGCTGCCATTTTTTCTTTCAGATTTGAAAGACTATCTTTAGTTTCCTTCAGGTGGTTCTGCCAAATTTTATTGGAGTCTTTGAGTTCCTGGTAGTCTCTCTGAATCTGATTGATGCGTTCTAAGTCTTTATTTGTTTCATTCTCAATCTCCTTTGATTTTCCATCCTCCACCTTTCCGGCTATGTCTCCTTTAGAGGTTCTTGGGGATTGACCTATTATGTATTTCATTTCAATTCTCAGTTGGGCTAACAGTGCCGCTTTAATTTCTTTTATAGCTTCATGAAGTTGTCTCTCCACATCGGTTGTCATCTCCTTTGAGAGTTTAATTTTTGGACTCCTGACCTTTTCTGAGTTTGCATCACCTGGATTTGTGCTGCTTATATCAGAGTCCAGAGAGCGCCCTCTACCTTTCTATCTTGGCATTTTCCTGGGCTTTGCTGTGAGCTGGTGTTGGCCCACTGTGTTTCCCCAGCCTGCCTCTGCTGCGTGGGTGTCTGGTGCAGTGCGAGAGGGACAGGGCCGCTCCCTTGGGAACCCATACCAGGCTGTCCACCTAACTTCCTCTATCACTCCCAGGGTGCCTGTGCAGATTCTGCCAGGACCCTCCAGGGCCCAGTGTGGGCAAGAAACCATGCCTAATTAGGTGCAGTTCCGGTCTCAAGATGGATGCCTGTCCCTCTCTCTCCCTTGGGAGTGGGGGGTAGGGGGCTGGGGCCCACTGGGTTCACTCACTTGCCAGCTTGTGACCACCTCTTTCCACAATCGATCACCGCCTCTGCTGTCTCTGCCACAGCTGCAATTCAATCGCTCATCGCAAGCACTTTAATTGCACCTTCTTATTTTGAGTCTGTGGCTAATTGGATTCCGCTCCGGTCAGAGGTGCCACCACCTTTGTTTGTTTACTTCTTTTTTTACTCTTTCCGTGGGCTACAGTTCTTGTCCTAAACTCCTCTGAGGTCCAGAGAACCCATCTCCCTCCCCTTTCCTTCTTTCTGTTATTATATTATTTTATATTCCAGCATTTGGATGGTATATTCTAGGGAGTCTCCCTATGGTGGTGTTATCTGGTCAGTCATTTTGCAGGAAATCCATGGGTCTTATTTTCGTTAACTCATTCATTTGTTCTCTCATTCACATAACAAATGTTTATCAAAACCCTAACATTCATCAGGTATTACTGTGGAGATTTTAAATTCATCAGCAAATAAAACAGAAATATCAGTGAAGAAATCAGAAGCTACTGTGTGTGTGCATCAAAGACTGTTAGGTCTAGAAACAAAACAACAAATCATAGAGCTTATTTTCATTTACTTATTTATTTATTGAGTTAATAAAAATTTACTGAAAGCACTCTGCTTGTTCAGCATTGCCTTAGGCACTTGGGATACAGTACATTGTTGGCTCAAAGTCCATTTTGTTTGCGGTAAATACTGTTACTCCTGCCCATTTTGGTTACCATGTGGATGCAATATCTTTTCCCATCCCTTCACTTGCAGCTCAATGTGTCCTTAAATCTAAAATGTGTCTATTTTTGGTAGTGGATTTTGATTTTAGAAAGTCTATTCAGTCTGCTGGTGTTCCTGAAAAAATACATTTACATTTAAAATAATTACCGATAAGTAAAGACTTCCTATTTTCACTGTATTATTTTATGTTTTGAAGTTTGTTTCTTTCTGTGTCTCTGTCTTTGTTATTTGGTGATTCTTTGTAGAGGTAAGCTTTCATTCTTCTCTTTTCATCTTTTGGATTTCTACTGCAAATTTTTCCTTTGTGGCCATGATTTTTTTTTTTTTTGTACTGGGGATCAAACTCATGACCTAGTGCTTGCTTGCCAGGCAGGTGCTTACGCCTCTGAGCTAAATCCCCAACCCCTTTATAGTCATGATTGACCTTATATATAAAATACCTTATGGCAGTATTGCTTAAGTTTATTTCATGTTGACAACAGCTTAATTTACATATGCAAATATTCTACAAATTTAACTTTCCCCATCCTTACATTTCAGGTTACTGATGTCACAGTTTATATATTTTTTATTTTTGGTTAGTCCCTGTGTGCAGTGTATAAACAATCACATCCCTTGAAGGAGGTCAGTGCCTGTATGCAACACATCTGAATTATCTTATTTTCTTCCCCTCTCCTGCCTCACTCTTCCTTCCGTCTCATGGTCTCCTTACCCTTGGCGAAAGATCTATCTCCCTAGTTCCTTTATCAATCTTTTATTTTGCTCTTTATTTATATTTTGGGTCTCTGATATTAGAGAAATCATGCAATGTTTAAATGTGCGTGTATAATTGATTTCACTTACCATTATGGTCTCAAGACGCATTGATTTTCCTACAAATGACCCAAGTTTATCCTTTGTGGCAGAGTTGCATTGCATTGTGTATAACTATCACATCTTTGTTATTCACTCATCTGTTGAGCATGTAAACTGCTTCCAAGATTTAACTGTTATGAATTGTGCTGCTGTAAACATGGGAATGAAGGGACACAAGCTACAGAGCTGGCTCAGAACTGGTAACTGTGGGTGGCCACATCACAGAATCCACTGGCGGGAAGTTGGTCAACATGTGCTCATGTCTTCATCCACCATGGGGCTGTGGCTCTGTTGTCACCTGCCAATTCCTTCCACATGTATGGGGGCTGGATTCACAATTTATATATATTTTTGATGTTGCTTATCCTAATACCAACTTGTATATATATTTTAATACCTATTTTTAAAAACTATTAAACTAGAGTTGAAAGTGATTTTTGTACCATCATTATAGTATCAGATGATTGTAACTTTACCTACATACTTTCCTTTAGTGGTGAGTTCAGATATTTTTACATTATTAGTTCAGGTTCTTCTATTTCAGTTTGAAGAACTTACTCATTTCTTTTAAGGAAGGACTAGTAGCAATGAAATGTTGGAAAAACATGTGGCTATAGATTGTAGTTAAAGTCTTACATTTATATAATTCAGACACAGGTAAAATATTTAAAAGCAAAGTGAATTAAAAGTGTCTATAAGTAAAAGATAGAACAGGAGGAAAGAACTTCCTGAGACAGGTATGTCAGAGAAAGAAGAGAATTTTTTAAACAGGGAGTTGTCAACAGTACCAAATGTTCCAGATTGTCAGCAGATGATGGCAAAAAATATTCTGTAAGGTTGGTAATCTAACTGCCATTAGTGATATGCTTAAAATGTGGTTCGTCATTCTAGATGGGCCAGATTTCTCATATAGAAGTTTTTTAATAAGGGAAATAAAAGGCATCAACACAGAGAAAGTTGAAAATAGAAACTTCAGAAAATGAGTCAACATTTGTATTCTGGTTTAGTTTTAAAATAACCTTGCAAATTCTCCTGTGTGAGGAATATGTTTGGCTCATGGGGATACAATAGCTGATTTGCTGTTAGATGCAGGGCCCAGTTGGAAGTGGATCACTGGGTGCCGGACCTAAAGGGAGACATCCTAGTCTCCTTCTCTTTCTGAGTCCTGGCTGCCATGCATTGAAGAGCTTTCCTCTCTCATTCCCTTCCACCATATTGTTTCTGCTTTGGACCTAGCTGACCACAGACTAAAACCACGAGCCAAAATAAGCCTCTCCTCTTTAATTTGGAGAAGTCAGGTATTTTGTGCCAGTAATGGGAAAGTGACTAAGGCAGTGTGTAATTCTAAGTAAATTGTATTAATTGAATGTAGTAATTCAATATGTTGTCTTTTTAGTGTTTGCCCCTAAGAATATTATCTCCCTGCTTTTAAATTTTTCTCAGTTTTAAGCATGTTTCTACTTTTACAATAATTTATATGATTTTGTATTTAGAATTTGAGATTTATTTTTCTGGATTCTTGTGAATTCCTATGAAAAAATTCTCTTTCCACCTGTTTTGTGTCCTTGTTTGTTTGTTGGTAGAAACCTGAGAAGTATTTGTCATATGGGGAACATTCAATCAATGTTAATTAACAGATGTAAAACAATCTCAGTTCCAAAGTGATAACTGGCTGATTTAAACCTTGTCAGTGAGCTGCAGTCATAAATTAATACCTGGAACTATTTTGTAGCCGTAGATCTCGTTGATTTTCCAAGCATGACTACCTGTTTGAAAATAATGCTGTTGGATGTGAAGGGTAGGGTGAACAAACGTTCAGAATGATTCATTTTCCTCCCAGTAAAGAAACTCAAAATAGAATTCCCTGCTGGTGGCAAGATTACAAAGACCATGTTGTATATGATGTTCTAGAAATACATTTGTTGCTGTGAGATTGCTTATCACTTCACCCAAATAATGCACTTATTTTCTTATTTTTCAAATTACGCTTCCATCCATCTTTTAAAAATAATTGTTATTGTAAGTTTCTAGTAGTATAAATAATTCTAATTATAGACCTTTGGAATAGAGAAAAAAATGTCCCAACTACTTGTCCAAGTTAACATTCTATATGACAAAAACATAATGAATACCTGCAGTACAAAGTGGTTGAGCTTAAATTAAATGTGGTCTAGATTTAAAAATTGTGTGAGAGAGATGACTTTGTCAGGGACCTGAAAATACCAAGTATCCATAAATAGATGTGACTAATGGTAGATTTCCAAAAGTATATAATCCAATTGATCCTTGCTCACTATTGCCTGAAAATGATGAAAGTAAACATCCAGTATAAACATTGATAAAAAGATATTTTAAGCTCAGGGTGTTATTGATATAATGTGCAAAGCAACTACCCAAATAGTTATACTCTATGTTAGTTCATTTTTTTATCATGTATACACTCTCAGGCACATATTTACTCTTCCCAATCATGAAGATAAAGAACATAGATCAGAATTTTTTAGATCAGTTCTCCCTGTTATGGACACCTTGTGCTTTCATTAATTTGTTCTTTTGAGTATACACTGCATTTTAGGCCACATCTTCACATCTGCCTTTTAATTGTACTTTCTATCAAGCTCCTGTAACCTGAACTGTAGCTCTGGTGTTCTTTCAATAGGTTATCAGGGTAGATGTAGTGGAAAGCTGGGATCTCAATATGGAGAATATGGGATATTTGTGATTTGAGCCTAAGGTTACGTGTCCATTTCCTGTCATTCCCAATACTGGAGATTCCATAGTTTTCCTGACGTGGAAGACAGGCTTAGACTTTGGAGGCCTAAAAATATCAAGGACACAGCTACAGAAGAGCAAGCCTCAGAGTAAACTTAGACCAGTAATTCCCTAATCCATGTTGGTGCCCAGTGATTTCTAATGCCTTCAGTTTACATAAACAATGCTTCAATTATTAAACCAATGTTTATTGAATGACATTTTAGAACTCTCTGGACTAATTTGGTGCTAAGATTACAATAGTGATGAGATATTTAACCTTAAAAACTTTTCATGTAATGACAATAATTAGTTTTGCCTTACAGATAGGAAGTTTACGGGTAAAAGTGTAGGGGAACTCTATGCTCTGTGCCTTAATTACCTACATACAAGGTTTATCTTACACTCCTGTGTGCTTGAGATATTCTGTGGTCAAGAGTTTTTCTAATCCAGTACCTTTACTTACTCCCACCTCCCACCAAATGTTGTTGCTAAATTCTTCCCAGCATTTGTGGTTGTATTGTTCTGTGTGTCAAACCAATCAAAGAATGGGACATAGGAATCTAAAGTTTCTTTTTTATTTATTGCCATATACCCCCAAAGAGGTTTTCTGTTTTCTACATTAATTCTTCCCCACAGAAACTCACATAGAACTTTTCCACCCTCTTACTCTAGATTATGAGTTATGATCGAACTACAGTGAATGTTTAAATTTAAAAAAATTATTACAAGACAAATTGCCACTAATACCCCTCAAAATTTGCCCCCTCAATTTGAGTACAGTTAGCTCATCATTCTTGTCACTTTCTGAAGCAGTTGTGAAAGTGTCTTTAATTGTCTTATTGTGGCTACCTTGATTAATTGATTCAAAACATTTACCGTTCATGATCATTTTGATTTTGGGAACACCTAGAGGTCACGTGGTGTCAGATACAGTGAATAAAGATAAAGACACACTTATGTAACATTAACTAAATATTTCACGTACAGAGCTTTGAATCTGTTTCCTTCTGTTCTTTGCCATGTAGGGTCTTCTAGTTCTGGACAAAAGTGTGAAACCAGTCCAACTTCCAGGACCAAGCTTAGTCAAACATGACAGAGTTCTTCTTACATGCAAAATAGTTTCTGGTACTAAGCTGGAAGTCATTCTGAAGCTTAGTGTGCTATGAAGGTAAGATTCTGAATTTGATCTTCCAACTTTTGCAGTCCAAAAGAATAGCATAATGGAAGGAATCTAACAAAGCCCGAGGACAACACCTATATTAGAGATAAAGGAAAGGCATTAGTGGGATGCCTAAAGAGTGACTCTATTATAAGTTCAGCCTGATTCATTCACACACCAACCTATAGGCGACATTATTCACAGTTCTGCCAGTGCCTCAGAGTGTAGTGGTATGAGTGGGTGGCCACTGAAATCTTTTACCATCCTCTATAACATCTATAAGCATTTCCCCTTCCAACCCCACATACACACTTCTAATATATGGACAACTGAAGTTTTCTCTTATGTTTGTTTATACACCATAGATATTGAAAGATAAGCACTTTAGATAAAGCCTCTCCCCATCACAGTGAGATTTCTTCCTTCCTTAGGGCTGAATTTCTGACTTGTTACTCCAACAGTAACTCTAGAAATTTGACCCCAAGGCTGAGTTTGTCATTGTTGTTCTGACCTGAGTCTAGATAGTATAGGTCCAGTAGGCCAACGTATTCTAGGAATGGACTGTAGGTTAGGTTCATAGCCTTGCACAAGCTTCAGTTCATCTTTGTTTTAAAAATGTACAAAGTTACTTAATAATTAAACAAGTTATTTAATATCTGAACAAGTTACTTAATATCTGAAATGGAATCTATGCTATTAATATGTCTCTCTTATGGTTATTTTGACAAAGAATATAGGCAAAGTGCTCAGCATAGTGACTAATACATATTAACTACTGAATAAAGAAGGCTCTGATAATTATGAGCATAATGATGTCATGAACTTGTTTTTTTCTTAAGCAGATAGAGGCAACAACTTTGATGCGTGCTAAATCCTGCTTCTGCTCTTCTCAATAGTGTATTGGAATAAGTACCATATTTCCCACAGGAAAATATTTCCATCCTATGCTTACGGAGTGCCAGTTGGTTTCTGAATTAACCAAAGATAAGTTATTGTTTGTTCTAAAAAGAGACAGTAAACTTTATCATCCTTAAATTGGTGATAAATCCATTGAAATTGTACCATAGAATCTCCAGGAAAAATGGGGAATATTACCGTGCTCCAACTAGTCCTGAGGAAAATGAAAAGAAAATCTCATTTATGTAATGTAAGCTGTGTGTGGCAGTGCATGCCTGTGTTCCTAGCTCTCAGGAGATTAAGGCAGGAGAATGGCTGCAATCTCTAGGCCAGCCCAGGCTACATAGTGGATTCAAGACCAGTCTGAACCGGATAACAAGATCCTATCTTAACCTCTGCACAGCCCCTGCAAAAGGAATGCATTCATTTCCTAATTTTCTGGGACTTTAAAACATTTAACGACTACACTCTTTGATTTGATGGTCAGAGAGAGAGTATTTATAATATAAAACTATTGCCTTATCAACTGGAGGACTTGGTATCAATTGCAAGAAGCCTGGATATGGAGTTTTGTTTATGTTAACACTTCAAAAGCAAACCAGTGATGTGGGAGGTAGGTGAGTGGGTGGCATTTCATTTCAACAAGCATGTAGAAATGTTTGGAACTTAAGACTGTACAATTTACCAAAAATGGAATTGTTGTGGCTATTTTTGATGGATATTCCAGTAGTGACATGTTATATTCTTTTGCATTTTTGTTTATTTTGCTTGACAGATGATATAAAAAAGGTGCTTTTGATTAAGTACTTTAATATCTTACATTTGTATGGTACCTTTCACCCCAAATGCATAATAAACTATGTTTATATGGCTTTATAAACTTTACTCAGAAATGACCTTTTCTCCATTGTGAATGATAGAATGCTATTCGTGACACACACCTCTGCCCCACTGAAGGGGATAAGGATTTCAGGTTGAGGCAGACGCTGGTGTGCAAAATATACTTGTATCTTAACTACTAGGCAAATTCTGGCTTGTCTTCTAAGTTTTGTGAGAGCATTTCCCTAACATTAATTAATGTACTGTTAAATCTACTGTTTAGTCAGTTTATATTGAGCTGCCCTTTGTTCTTGGTAGTATGTGAGTGGGTTTTGTGAAAGTTTGGTGTATCCTATTTGAAATCATTTACCTATTTTCCTCTGCTTGATTTAAAAGAAGAATAACAATAACATTGGTTATTTACTTAATGCTTTTAAAAGTTATTTTGAGACTTGTTTTTTCCTACGGTTAGCATGAAGAATAATGGTACATATGTCATTACGAAGATTAGTAAATATATAACCATAGTTCAATTTGTTTTTGTTATCTATAGAAGATGATTTAAAATGATAAAAATTGCCTTGATCATAGCTGCTCGAGTTAAGTGAAGTGAAAAGGATTGTTGGATTTCATACTGGGGAGTCATGCTTACAATAGTTTTAAGCATTTATTCTTGACAACCGAAATAATCAAAATACAACAGATTGTTTATAGTAATGGGAGTAAAATCATAATCCATAAAGAATACATTTATTATGCTCTTGGGACTTGTAGCATTTGATTTTTAATTTTCAATGTTGAATCTTTCTTTCATTTTCTCTCCTCTGTGTCTGTTTCCCTCTTTCACACACACACACACACACACACACACACAATCCATAATTGAAATTGAAGGAATCCTAAATCAAGATTCAGCACACTACTATGGTAATCTTTGTTTTAGACTTTGATGAATTTTCTAATCAATCTCTTTCTAATCTCAGTTTCTTAATTTATATTACTTCCTATGGAATATAACTGTGGAGAAAGTTCACATATTATGATAATGGTGTATACATGTGTGACTCTCCAGAGGAGTTTGATGCTCAGAATTTAAAATATCATTAAGTTTAACATCACCAAATTTTTCTAGGTCCTAAAATATCCTTTACCAGTGTAAACTTTACAATGACATTAACATTTTCATCTACTGTGTTATCCTTTAGTACGTGGAATCAGGCACAAATGGATTTATGAGATTTAAAGGGCTCCCAGTGTTCAGCTGGGAACTTTAAAGTACAATATATTCAGGATATATCTATGATACATTCAGTTAAATTGAAGAAGATAGCAAAGTCAATATATTTTTATAAGCATAAACATTTTATTAAAATCCATATTTTAGAAGGATTTAGGTTGTAGCTATATGATCTTTTGGACCATGCCTCAAATTTTTATTTTTATGTACTCAAATTTACATAACTACTGTCATATATGGGGTACACTGTTTGTTTAACTTATAACTATGTTGCATTTTTCCCATTTTTTAATTATCTATTTTTCAGCAAGGAGCAACAGACTAAATTCTGAAGTCTGAACACTAAGATTTTAAGTAAGGGACTAAAACAGTGTTTATAAAAAAGTAAGGAAGCTAGGTATTATTGTCTAGAGGAAAAAGTTTCACGTGCACTATTGCATTATATTATGGCAGGTATAATTTCAGATGACATGTGTGTTTATCTTGTTTCCAAAGGCATAACAATCTTTTGCATTGTTCCCACTGTTTAGAAACAATCAGCTTCACGTTCTTTGCAGTCTATAATATTTCTTGGAAACTTGCTTGCGTGAGGAACTCCCCCACATTAAATTGTTATGCATTAGGAAATGGATTACGCCTGTGCACATGGAAACAGTTGAATCCGCAGGCTATATTCCACGGGAAAATAAAAACCCAAAAGAAAATGCATTTTGGCAAAGCTGACTGGGTTAATACAATTTCTCAGTCAACTGTCTTTTATCGGAGGCTCTAGATTACAAATAATTGATCCAATCAAATATTGTACTCTAGCAATTATTTTATTGAGAATGTCAGTGTTTATTAAAATAAATAAGGTTTAAATATTTAAATCAGCTAGATAGTTCATTGAGCTCCTGATCAAAGAGCCTTATATTGATTATTGTGTTTTTTAAAAAATGGAAAATAGAGACCTTGCTTCCACTGTTCTAACTTACTTTATTTTGTTTTGTGGCCTATAGAGTTTATGCAAATCATTATATTTTTTCTCCAGGAATCAGCCTATGTTATAATCACTTATATATCTCTTTTCACCCAAAATTGCACCTTGTATGTTTTGGGGGTAGAAAAATATCTGAAATATAAAACACTTAGAACACTTAGCCCCTCCTCACCAAGATGCTCTTTAAAATGACTAACAAAGAATATATTTGTCCAATGTTTCAGTTTCTAAAATGTCAACTTAAGAGGTTTTAGAATGATTTTCTGGTATCTGTTAAAGGACCTCCTCATGCAACTGTAGGATGTCTGAATTGTAGCATCTATTGAGAAAGTACAAGTACAAGTTACTTTTGACTGGAAGTGAAAACTGTCTGTTATCCTTAGAATTATCTGCTAGTTTCAGCTCTGTGACATATTCTTACTTACTGAGTAGCCTAGTCATATTATGTTTGGATGATCATGCATCCTAGTTTGCTCTGGTTGAGCATGGCATGTACCTATTGTCTTAACATAGTTATTTGTAGCACTGCCATTTAATTTTAAGTGCATTGGTTTGGACTAACTGTATGATCACCCTACTGTATGCACCTATTCAATGAGTATGTGCTGTTTCATGTTTTACTAGACTTAGGAAAACTACCATTAAGGCTTCTAATTGTATACAAGTGACATATTTGCAGACATTTTCAACTTTTACAACTTTTTCCATAAAATTTAGAAGTTGAATTAGAATAGCATTCATGAGAATTTAGAGTTTCCCAAGAATTGTCTAAAACTAGAAGAACCATGGAAGCCTGGATGGATTAGGAATTTGAGAAAACTTTCACTGTTCCATAAAGAAAATTCCCACACACTGCATTTGTTTGAATAATGTTACAGGCCTTCTGGATCTAACTTAATTGTTCTTAGGACTACAGTTCATTCTCAAAGTTTTTCATATGGATCCAAAATAATTTTTCCCAATTTTTAAAAGTATACCTTACATAATGCATGCGCTTAGAAGTCCTTTTATTGTACGGTGTTTGTGGAGTAATTTGTTTGATTCAAAGGAAGTTAAGAGTTCCAAAACAGAAAGGATCCAGTGACCAGAGTATGCATTAGAGAATTAATAACTTTGATAAAGATTGTGTTGGTTTGTTTCCTTAGATAAAATTCTGACACTCAACAGCATTAAATCTGGAACATATGCGTGACTCAGTAACCTTGAATTATATGATGTAGGTGTGCATAGACTTATTGAACTGGTCTCTATAGCATTACCTTTTTTTCCCACAGCTTTCTATCTACTTCATCTCAATTTGTTTTTCTGTTTGTTTCAACTGTCCAGTCAGATAGCAAACATTTACTTTGACTCAGGATATTCAACATTGATCACACTTCATATAAAGCACAGGCGTCTGCTGAAAGAACCAGGCTGTTCTGAAAGCCTGTAGTTCAAACAGATTTCCACTTCTTTTTTGTTGCCCTTATTTTTTAATCATAAGCACAGGGGAGGGGGACACAGTTCACTGTTCTCAAGGTGTTGTTGCAAAATTTACTCTGCCTCTCTCTGTAAAGCCAAGGGAGCTGGAAGGAACCTGGAGTAGTTTTACAGGTGAAAGGGAAACTGGTGGCCTCTTAAGATGCCTGATTTTTGTATCATGAAAAGAGTGTGGAGAAAATGGTGAAAAGCATTGATAAGATAAATTGTACTTTTGCTACAAAAAGTGAGAATGATCTTCAGTGTAAAAGGTGACTTAGGAAGTTGTTAGTACTGCGTCCTAAAGTGTGACTCAAGTTGTGTGCACACACACGTGTGATCATAAACCATATTCTGAAAAAATTTTTCTCAATATGTTTTTCTCAATATATTTTAAATATTAAAATTAACTTATGTGCAGAAATGATTTATAAACTATGAACCTTTTCTTCACACACAGGATATTTCTGTACTTTAAGGTCTATGTGTGCATCTGTTCACTGCACATAAGAAAAAATAAGAGAAATAGAAAATATACATAAAGAAGAGATATAAATAATCTTAAATAGAAGAATGCTAATTAAAATTAAATACTCTATACATAAAAGTTAAAAAACATATATTTTAATCCTAAAGTTATAAAGTCCATATCTTTCAAATCCTCAAATAACAGAATTAACTGGTTTTATTTTAGAAGAACTATGTGAAAAAGAAAGGATTATTTTTAAAGATGTGGCCAGGATTGGGGAATGAATGAATAATACTGTGATACCCAGAGTGGAGCAATATCAGGAAACCATAGTTACCATGAAACATATAAGGTCAAGGACAATAAGTGGTTACACTCAAATCCAAAGAAAGAGCTGCTAAGAAGCCAGCCTCACACAAGAGCCAGAAAAGCCAAAGGATACAACTTCTGCCAGAACCATAGTGCTCCACAGGACTGGTGCAGTAACTTCAACTATATAGACGTAGTATAGAAAAGGTCAGTAAATATTGCTTTACTCTTTTCCATTCTTTGTTCCTATTTCATGTTTTATTTCTTACAATCCAAGCAAAAGTTCAAGATTCTTGTCACATCCATACCAAATTAGGTTTTGCATGCTCAGAGCCTTAGGCATGAATGTTTCTGCAAATTGGACGGAAAGAGCATTGCCATGGTAGAAAGGCTCCCAAGTCAGCTTAAATTTACAGCACAGCTTGGCCCTTAGCCTAAACCATCAGCTTGGATGATGTGAGTGTGCAGGAGAGAGATGAAACTGCCTCTTATTGTATTTTTCAAAATTAAACAGAAATGGAGAGAGAAATTCCAATATTGCATCATATATATTATTTTATATTCCATACTAAACTAATATTATCATATAAATAAATGAGGGTGAAACACAGTAAATTCATTGTTCTCAAACTAAAGTGAAAAAACTGCATGACATGTTTAAACTATTATGTTTTTTATTTCCCTCCCTAAAATATTTTTCAAATGAAAGTAGAAGTTTTTAACTCCACACTGTGTAAATTAAAAATTTGGCTCAGATTAACATCATGATAAAGTGTAGTCCAGGTTAAAGCTTTGTGACTTTGCTTTCAGTATTGAGAAGTGAATAAAGGGCCATCTCATTGAGCTATGTTGCCAGCCCTTTTTAATATATACATATATATTTTTTAATTCTAGAGACAGAGGATTTACATCACCAAATTGCCCAGTGGTATGATTAAAGTAGTGTACCACCTTTTAAAATAGTTTCTTCTCAATATTCAATGTCAAATGCAGAGACTTAAGAAGCTGGAAAGTCAATGACCATCATTAGGAGCTATTTTGGGGTGTTAAAGAAATTAAAGTGTAGAAAGAGAGGGAATCCAATGAACTACTTTTCTGTGAGGTGTTATTTAATATCGGGTCTCATGCAAGAAAGAAAATAAGAAATTCATTGTCAAATGAAGGAAAGCGAAGGATACAGTATAAACAAATCACTAATGTTTTAAAGGAAGGAAATATAATTACTAAGAAAAAAGTGACAAAGTTTAAAAGATCAAGTATAAGAAATGCAATATGAATGATAAGAAAGCAATCACTTGTCAGAAGTAGGTAGCATTTTGATTCAGTCAAATAGACTAGCACAAACCAGCACATGGGTTTGGGGGTGGTGGTTTAGGTTGGTTATCTGTTAGGACTCTGTGGGCAGAGTAGTCTGAAATGAGAATTAGTGGCTTTTGATAAATAGAGATGGAGAATGAGTGGAGCATATGGAGGTTCTTGAACAAAACCAAGAAAATGGTTAAGGGCAGTACTGGGCTTTTCCACATATGGGTCAGGTATAGATGGAGGGCACGTTGGTGTCTCTTCCTGGGTATTCTGTCACCTGGAAACTAATTTAACTTTAATTTCAGTAAAATTTATGATGAAGTTACATTTAACATTTCATTCCCTACTCTTTCAGTACTCAGTAGATACCTAGATGAAAACAGAACAGCACAGGTATCTTGTGTTACTTCATAGTTACATTTGTTCCAATGCATACTGCAAATGTTGTCTTACTTCAGTGCTTTTCCATATCATTCTTTCACACCTGAAGATGGGCTTCTGACATCTCTCACTTTTGTACACATGCAAGTATATTTTGTTTCAGTAATGCAAAGTAGTCTCTCATATGGCCTTATTATAGGTTTTTTTTAATCGATAGATGTTTGTACTTCCTCCAACTTGCTTCAGGTGTTTACCTCCTACAACATGCTGAATGTTGGCGCTGCTGTCTCTGCCTATCATAGGAGATACCAGTGAAGCAGTGAATAGAGTCCCATGGAAGTTTCTACTTTTAACTTGGAAACAGAACTTTGAAGAACTCTGTTCCTACCCATCCAATAAGAAAAAGAGCTAGACAAACTGCAATTCAAGGTCAGTCTTTTTTCTTTCTTTCTTTCTTTCTTTTTTTTTTTTTTGAGACAGGGTCTCACTATGTAGACGAGGTTGGCCTTGAAGTCACTATATAGCTCAGGTTGGCCTCAAACTCACTGCCATCCTCTTGTTTCAGATTCCCAAGTGCTGGGATTACGGGCATGCAACACCACACCTGGCAAAGGTCCATCTTGACTTGTCAGAGAGCAGAAGTACTTTACAAGAAGCAACACAAAATCTAGAGATGGGTGACTGTATGGGAAAAAGAGCCTCAGTGTTTGTTTATCTGGGGTAAACGGTTTCTGTGGTCATTCAGGACAAGTGACTCATTGCTAGCATGAAAATAAGAAGACCTTGGAGGTACAAATGTGGGAGTCTTCACAGCCACTTTCAGGCTTTTCCTTTGGGGACCATACCTTGAGCTCACAGGAAAAACAGGAGAGAAAAACTGAAAAGAAAACAGAGGCAGCTCACCATAGAGTGCTGGCTAGGAAGGACTGCAATTACTATCAAATGCATTCAAACTTGCCATTTCTATCTCCATCAAAGAATAAAAATCTTAACATACACAAGAAGGACAACAAACGTTGTGCCAGAATGGGCTGATGAAATCCAGCTCAAGCTTAGGGAAGGGACCAGGGAAAACAAAGGCAAAAGAAAAAATCTGCACTCTTGGGAAGACCAGGAAGGGAAGAAACTCTCATAAATTCCACAACTGTAAAATCCGCAAACATAGTAACCTACATAAGACAGAGACAGGAAGCATTCTCTTCTTCTGCCCTCGTCCTCTGACCCAAGCAGCACATGCAAATAATAGTAAATACTTGGGAGTGCTAGGTGAGACAGATTCCCTGAATGGTATATCTCACCCAAAAGCAAGGAGAAGCCCACCTCCCAGCCAGGAGCAGATATTGAAGAAAAATCTTTGGTTAATTAGTCTACAGGTTAAACACAAGAAAGTTGAAGCCCATAACAAAACAAGGATAATCATAGCTACAATCTTAAGTTCAACACACTTGCAGACCAGGTTGATAAAAATTCTGACACTAAAGTGCTAGAAAGAAAGGGATATGTAATTTTAAGATTTAAAATTATTTACTTAAGTATGTACTGTTCTAGTCAGTGTATAGGGGTGCCTTAGTTCACAAACTCAATTCTCTTCAAGATTAGGGTTGTGAACCAAACAGAATAAGAACTGAACCAAATTTCCCCATAAGGTCAACATTGAACTGAACCATTGATCTTGATTCAATTCTCGTCCAGTTCGGTTGGCAACTCAAATCATAGAAAGAACTTAGGTACCACTGTATTAGGATCTCAATTTAAAAAAAGAGACACACACAAAAAGTTAAAAAAAAAAAAAGTCAGAAGAGAGAAAATAGTCATCCAATTAAGATTTATATAGTGATACAGACAAAGGAGATATCAGACCATTGGAGACTTTTAAATAATTCTACTTAATATGTTAGATGATTCAGTGGCAAAACTTGAATACATATAGCTAATTTAAACAAAAGAGAAAGCACAATGAATCAAAGATCTAAATGTCAAAACAAAAACACTTAATCTGCAGAAGATAAGATGGGTAACTCTCAAAGGCATAGGCATAGGCAAGGATTTTCTGAAGGGAAACTCAATGGCATAAGAAATACTGCAAAGAATCAACAAATTGGATCATATTGAATTTAAAAAGCTTCTGCACAACAAATGAAACAACCAACTGAGCGAAGAGTCAACCTAAAGAACGGTAAAAAAATTTCCAACTATTGTTCAGACAGGAGAATAATTCGTAGACTATATAAAAAACTCAGAATAATTACACACCCCAACAAAAATAAAAAAAAATAATCAAAAATTGGGAAACTAAGAGGAATAAACACTTCTCAGAAGAAGTAAAAGCCAATAAACACATGAACAAAGAATGTTCAACTTGCTGGCCACTGGAGAAATGCAAATTAAAGCCACATAGAGATTTCATCTTATTCCATCAAGAATGGCTATCATGGAGAAATCAAATAATAGCAAATGTAGTGAGGTTGTGTGGAAAAAGGAACTTTTCTACATTGTTGGTGGGAATGTAAACTAGTATGGAGATTCCTCAAAAAACTGAAACTATAAACCCCATTTTTTCCAGCTATTTTTCTTCTAGGTATCTTATTGGAAGACTTAAAGACATCATATTACATGTACACTCATGTTCATGGCAGTAGCACAATTCATAATAGCTAAATCTTTGAAGTTACCTATATGCTTAACAATAGATAAATGTATAAATAAAATGTTGTGTTTATGCACAATGGGCTACTACACCACCATCAAAAAGGATAAATTTGAGTCATTTGTAGGAAAATGGATGCATCTTGAAACCATAATTAAGTGAAATAAATCAGACATATATGCTTAAATATGATAAATCCAAAATATAAATGAAGAGCAGGATAAAACATGGATAACAACAAATAGGGAAATGAATCTTGTTTGAATGTCATGAGATCAAGAAATGGAGGGGGGAGGAAGAGGAGGAAAAGTGGATGAAAAAAGAATTGAGATATGTTATGTACATGTACTGATCCCTCAGAAGGAATATAATCATGATGTACTGTAAAAATGTAGTAATAAAAAGTGAAAGTTGAAAAAAAGAATAAATGAAATTCTAGATTTCAAAAACAAAGTAACTGAGATGAAAAATGCTTGAAATAAGCTTCTAAGTAAGTTCAGTAAAGCTGAGGCAAGTACCAGTAATACTGAAAATGGCACTACAGCTTGTGTTTAGGTGTCTCCCAAAAGCCTCATGCAGTCATTGGTGGGGCTTTTCTAGAGTGGCTGAATCTAGACTATGTGATTGATTCGTGGTGCAGTGCTAGGATTAAGAGTAGGTGATTACTGAATCAGTCCACTGATTGGTTTGGCACTGCCCTGATCCCAGTAGCCTGGATACAAATATGGGACACAAAGAGGCTTGTCTTTCCTCTTGCTAGCTTTGCTACCTCTTCCCACCATGAGCTGCTTTTCCTCTGCAATGCCTGTCTGCCGTGCCACCCTGTCTAGGAGTTATCCAATTATGTACTGAAACTTCTGTAAACTGTGAGCTAAATGCTTCCTCTTTTAAATTTGGATGTCAGGTATTTTGTCTCAGCAATGAGAAAAGTAACTAAAATAGATGGGTTAATAGAAATTGCCCAAAATAAGATGTGTGCTGTATGTGTGTGTGTGTGTGTGTGTGTAAGTAGGAGAGAGGCAGACAGAGAGAGAGAGAGAGAAACAGAGAGAGAGAGAGAAAGAGAGAGAGAGAGTTGAACATCCAAGAGTTGTTACAATATCGGTCTTAACTGTAAATGAGTATTTGAAATATGAGTAATTTCAGAAGAAAAAAAGAAGAATTTGAGTAATACATACTTTAAGAAATAATGGCTGAGTATTTTCCAAAACAGTGACAGACGTGAAACTAGAGAACCAAGAAACCAGTGAAAGCAAACCAGGATAAAAACTAAAGAACTCAAAGCTGAATAGATTATGTTCAAAGTAGAATCCAAGAGAAAAGAAAAAATCTTGAAGTCTTCTAAGTTAAAAAGAAAAAAACACATTCCTCATAGATGTTTGTCAACAATAATACAACAAACAGGAGGGAGCACTTTGGAGTAAACTCTTATGCTGTCCGCATTGTAGCATTATTTGGAGGTTGCCTCAAATTATTTTATCAATCACACTTTAAAATCTAACACAATCAGTAAAGTTGCTAAGTAATAAAAGATGTCTAGCATAAATTAATTGATTAAATAAAAGAAATCATCTTAGAATGCTCAATAACAGAGAAGTCATAAAAACTGAGAACAAAGAGAACAAGAGGAATACGTAGTAGGAAATAGCTGGAAAATGATGCATTTTAGTTCATCTGCATCAGTAATCACTTTTAATATGAATAGTCCAAGCATAGAAGCTAAAAAACAAAAGTTGTCAAATTAAATAAAAAGTAAGTTGTATTCATGCTCTTTACTAGAAACACACTTTAAATATAGACGAACATTTTGTTAAAAAGAAAAAGGTTGTGAAATATCTACCACACAAACACTAAGCAAAGGAAAGCGGAAGTCAGCCAGGCTTGATGATGCATATTTGTAATCCCCGTATTCTGAGAGACTGAAGTAGGAAGAGCATTATTGTAAGCCGGACCCAGGCAACTTAGTGAATTAGTAAGATCCTGTGTCAAGTTACAAAAACAAAAAAACAAAAAAACAAAAAACTGGTGTTGAGCTCAGTGGGAAGACTCAAGGCCTTTGGTTCAATCTCCATTACTGGAGGGGAGTGCGTAAATTTGCAATCCCAGTATGCTTAAAGATAAGGAATACCGTCAGGTAATGGTGCCAAGGAACACCACATAATGATAAATTGATTCTCTAAAAGGCCTACCCATCCTAAGTGCATCTTCATTAACAACAAGGCTTTGAAATACATGAAGCATAATCTGACAGCTCAGCAGTGAAAATAGATGAATTCATTTTTACAGTTTTAGACTTCAACCTCTTAGCTCAGCAATAGATAGAACAAATAAGAAGAAAGTCAATAAACATGTGAATGTCCTGAACACTATCAACTCACTTCATCTAGGGCAGAATCTAGAGCCCAGAACATAATGTCAAAGGCTACTGAAGAGAATTATTATTCTTTAAGGAACTGATGATATACATATCATGATTTCAGAATTGCTACAGATCAATATTTATCATCTGACTTTGTTCCTTGTCTTTTTAAATGAGGCTTTCTTTGAAATTATTTTATGGCCGTATCACTATCATACACTGTGAATAGGGTAGGTTATTTTTTTCTGTTCTTTGGGTTCAGAGGAGATGTTCTTGAAGAGTTGTATCCTGTGAACTTCAAGAAAGGATCTCCTATGTGCCTGGACCTGATTTCCATGCTGAGACTTTAGAATTTGAACTGATTCTATAGCAGTATGAGACTTTTGAGCCTACAGTGAACTACTGTTCTCTGCACAGTAGAAAAATGTGCACAGCTGGAATGAAAGAGGAATCAGTGTTATGTTTCTCAAAGATGGTTGTCATCAATATATTCATTTTCTGTATGCACATTTCATTCCCTATTGAAGAGTAGAATCCATTTCTCCTCATTCTTTGGACTTGAACTACCCTTAATGACTTTCTTCATGGGGACAATATATTATTAGAGCTACAAAATGTGGTCATGAGAAGATTTTCCCTTTCTTTGGACATGTTGAACACTTTTCTCATTATCACTTTTTCTAGGGTAAACTAGAAGCCATCACATAAGAGACAAACTACCTAAACACTGAATTCTGTGTTGAAGTTCATGTTAGCCATATACACAGGTCATAAAAGAGAGACAGAGAGACAGATAGAGACAGAGAGACAGAGCCAGACAAAGACTGAGACTTATTCAGACACAATTGCTGCAGTCATTCCAGCTCAGAAACCAGATGAACGATTAAAAGAATTATCCTTACATTCAGTCTCATTAAACCTTGAGTTGACCTCAGTTCCAGTTACCAGGCAAAATACCTGGTGATAATCACATAGCGAGTATCTTTGCAAAGTTTTAGGTGGTAATCATCCTGCTGATTGCAGTCATCCTAGATAATTCTGAGCAATAATGGTTTTTTTAAGCCATTGAGTATTGGTTTAGTTTATTCGCAGCTGTACCAGAATGTTAGTATTGCAAAATAATAGATAAATAAGCCAAATACACAAACATATCCACACAAATATTGTCATCTGGTTTTTGACAGAGGTAGCATTGAAATGCAATGGGTAAAAATTTTTTCCAATATTGCCAATATTAATTACATAGCTATACGAAAGAATCTTTATCCTTACTTTATGTTATACACAAAGAAAAATTTTTGTGAAACCCTACTTCATTTGTAAAAGGCAAAATATAAAGCTTTCAGTGTATACTGTACATGTTTTGAAATGTCATCCTGTACCACATAAATATGTACAATTATCACATGTTAATAAAAATAAAATTGAATACA
>RJWM01031237.1:0-22611 GCA_004363535.1 Dasyprocta punctata
CCTTGAAAGGTAAAAATTACCATTTATACCTTCAGTGTCTTCAAGTGTAGAATCATTCAAGCCCGGTGCAAACACACGGGTTACAAAAGACCTAGTTTGATTTATAAAGGGAAAAGGAGCTTGCTGAACTGAATTTCACTGCCTTTGATCTCACCACAGTTCCAACTCAGAGAACACGTTTCTAAATGTCACTCACCATGGCAGAGGCAAGCAGTCTCACCTCCTGAAGGCGTTACCTTGTTAAGAAATATAATACCTCTCTAATACAATCTAGCTGATTTATAATCGTACATGCCACAGGAAACAGATGTGGGGTAAAAATTGACAGTTATGTGGGTGGTGGAGATGCCAGCTGCTGCCTTATAGTACCCTCTGGAAAGAAATCTGCGCTTTTGCTGGGAACTATTTGTATCTAAAGAGATAACATCATTCCCAGGACATCTCTCCATATCAATATGCTCAGAGTCTACACTGACTCCTTTCTGGTCCTCTTCCATGGAAGTAATAATAGTAATGTTAGTAGTACCTGTTTATATATCAATTCATAATCCTAAGAATAGTAATTGGAAATGTCAGTGAATAATAAAATTATGGTAGGTGCAGAACTGAACTCCAGCACCCCTTCTTTAGGGCCTGCTCTCACCTTGCCTACTCCCACAAGGACTAAGGACATTTCACCGTGTCTACCGCAGCATCCTTTGCTTAGCTTTTGCAACTGACTCACTGTGTTTTAAATTTGCTTCTATTTCCCTGATTTGCTCTCCAATGTCAGAGATTATACCTTTTTTGAATGCATATCCCCAGTAAATAGTTCAGTTTCTGATATCTAGGAAGCACCTAATAAATTGTTAAATGAATGAATAAATTCACAATGCAAGTGGGCACATATTTTCTTATAAGTCTAGCATAATATCCTGCTGAGTGCAAGTCCAGAAAATTTGATTAACATCTCCCACCTCCTTTTTATAGATTGAAGAGGAAAAAAACCACCAAGGATAAGACTTACTGAAGCTGCAGAGCAAGACTAGAAGAGAAGGTGCTCCAGCTTCTGCCCTCTCAAACTGCCAGCTCCCCACAGTAGTGGAACAGGGAGGGAATTAGGTCTAGGGCCCAGTTCATGGTCACCAACTTGTCTTTGGCTTTGAGAAAATTGTCAAGACTCTGTTGTCCAACATGATCTGTTATTTAAAATAAGGAAGTACATAAATATGGTGCGTTAGAAAATAAAAAACCATCAGCAAATTGATGCTTTAACCATTTGGAATCCAAAGAGAAACATATAAGGTCAAAATGGCCATGTATCTATTCATTCCAGGGTGCCTATGGCAAGACTAATGACTTAACTGTTTCTATTCCCAATTCTTATTGCTCCCCAACCCCCACAAAACCCATCTTTCACAAGGCAGTCAAGGGACCTTTCCAAAAGACCAGACTGATTCTCCTTACCTTAAAACTTTGCAATAGTTCCTCGCATCTCACATTGTCAGCTCCGTAATGCCACTCTGGACCGTCTGTCTGTTGTGTGTGTTTGGTCCTAGTGATCTTTCGTATTTCTTTTATTCCACTTCATAAGGCCAGTAGATAGCTATGTGGATATATATATATATATATATATATATATATATATATATATCTGTTCATCCATCCCCCTAATCTATACTACATATTATACATACATATTCTATAAGCAATTAATTGTGGCCGTCCCCTGCAGAGTGAAGTAGCTTGCATGGAACATTATCGTAACTACTTCTTCTTTCTCTACTTCAGGGAGCATCAATTATGGTTCTTATCTATGTTTGTATCTACATCTATTTCACATGTGGAACAGAATTCCTGACCTCCTAGAGTAGTATAAATCTCCCTGTCTAGGTGTCTGAAGAACCTAGAAATTTATATGTCTCCTTCCCGAAAACTCATCATACGTTCTCAATCTCTGACTCCTTGATAAACTGTGAGTTTTATGAGGTCAGGAAAGCTGTTTCCCTTGTTTGTCAATTGGCCTAAGAATTCAGTATAGTTTCCATCAGACAGCAAATGCTTAATAAATGTATAATATGGATAGATGATGACAACATGTATGAATGTAACCTGTGCTGATGACAAATGAGAGATACGCAATCAAAAAATTGTACACTATATGGTACAAAAGGGAATGAGAGCCCTGACTTCTTCCTTTAGATGTCTAATCCTTTTCCTCTTGTTTAAGATGAGGAATTGCCTCTTTCTCTGCATTCTTATCACCACTGGTTACAGGTGGCCAACCCAAGGCTTTCTCCATTGGTGACCAACATTTTTGCTCAGAGATGTACAAATTCATCTGGAGCTAAAATGAAATGAGATTAAACATCTTTCAAAACCAGTGGAAAAAATATATCAAGTCCCAATTTGTATTGTTCTTTCTGTTATGTTTTTATTAATGAAGGCGCTCTAAAGCTATACCTCAAATGAAAACCAGAATTCAAACGATGCAATGTGGGCAGCATTGCAGGTGAAAGTGCCAGCTCTAATAAATGCGTGAAGAACTTTACTCATAGAGGATACATCCTCAGGTTGTGTCTATACCCTGAAGCAGACAGAAAGGAATCCATGTGGAATCCTATACTTGAGCATCTCCTGGTGCAGTCTCCTCCCACTGTGATGGTAAAAGTATAAATAGAGACTGAGGAAAGCATATAGGGCAGAAGGTCAAGTTTCTCAGGAATGACAGCTTAGGACCCAGAGCCATCAAGGCCAGCAGAGATAATAGCAGAAGGAAAATGAATCTGAGAGGGAAGACACAGCTGGGAGATGATAGGTTTGAATCACAGCCCTGAGATTACCTGCACTAAATAGATAGGTATTGTTCATTCCTTTCACTTCTATTTTTGCAAGTTTCCCTTCAAGAGAGAAACACATCTCCTGAAGCAAGTTTCCCAGGAGTTTTTGGATAAGTGAATCTGAATGGCACAACAGCAGGCTGTAGTACACATGTGCACATACTGTTCAGATTTCTTCGTAAAGGAATATTGTCAGCTGCAGCGAGGGTGGTCAGGAGAAAATCCAACTGTTATTTCTTTCAAAGTCTCCTTAAGCCCATACCCACCTTACAAGTCAGCTTGCATCAGGAGATGTTTGCAGGGAGGTGAACACATAGTTGACCATCAGGATCCTGGGGGCTCAAAGTGAGAGTGGAAGTCCATAGTGAATATCAACTGACCGGCAGCCCTCCTTGGAGACTGTCTTAATAGACAGGTGCATGGGAAGTATCTCCCAAGGAGCAGAGATCTGAGCAGCACGTCTGCTTATCTACTTCGTACCAAAAATGAAGTTCCCTAAGGTCAGTTTATAATTGGAATTTGGATAGTGATAAAGGACCTACCTGGCTTGTAGGCATTTGGAAGGCAAAAGACCAGAAATTAACTAACAAAAAAACTGTTCTATGGGGATGGTAGATGGACAAGGAGATCAAGGGAGACCCCCAAAGGGTAAAACCTGACATGTTAATTCCTAACAATAAGCAGTTATTCTGAAAAGGGCACTAACTAAAGGGGAAAGTGCGTTGGCCATTTTTATAAGCCAGCTTCCAGTCTAATCACCCCAGTTCTGGCAGAATTAGAATTTTTGGTGATAGAAACTAGTGCATGCATTGGACCCACATTAATGAAAGCTGACACAGCTAGTGCAGTGCCAGCGTTCAGACTGTTGTCAAGAAAATCCAAGCCCAACTCTCATATGTCAAATGTTTTGAGAAGGCCAAATGGCCCTTTGACAGAAGTTGACTATGCTGTATTTTGTTCATTCCAGTATTGTCACAATTCATTTTTACAACCGTGGACATGTGAAGGCACACGTTTCTCATGTGTGGTTATGAGTTTGCCTTCCCTTTTTTTGTGCAAGGCTTCAAGATAACTCTGTGTGGGTCCATGATTCTAGGACCCACTCATCAAGCCACAAATTTCTTTGTTTTGAATCAAAGGCCTGTGTATATTTCAGTGTCTTCAATAAGACACTGGACAAGGAACATGAAAAATGAAGCAGATATGTCCTCACTTGATGTGTCCCCATGTTGGGGATTTGTGTTTCCTCTTCCCTGATATGGGTAGAAGTGGTATTTAGTTCTATAATCAGTCTCTCTGAGCACAGCCACTGCCTGTCACACATAGATTTCTCAGATAGACATCACACACCAGGCTACTGTGGCCTACAGATTTCAGTTCTGCAAGATGTTCCCTTAAATCCTTGCTGTTTTGACTTGAAGTAAGAGACAAGCATGATTTGCATTATGCCCTTAGAAGTAATTGGTAGGAAAAAAACCTGTAGCATAGAATCATCAAGATGATGTCTCAATTCCTGCATCAAAAATAAAACTTGTGAAGGAAGGGACAAGAAACATATGTTGGAATATGGACGCACTCACCATCTTTCTGTATTCTTTGCTCTCAGGAGACTCAGAAACTGTAAAAACAGGAAATAATACTCATCTGAAATCCTGTTACGTGGATTATTATCATGTACTAAGTAGAAGATGCAAAGGCTTAGTGTGCCAGAGAAAAGAGGTGGCAAGACAAACTTTCTCCAAACTACTTTTATTGATGTTTGGTTCTATCTTACATGCAATTTTTGGCCCTTTGTACAGGTTTGACTAAAGTTTAAAAATTCTAATGGCATAAACAATTGAGAGTCAGTGAAAATTTGGTTTTCATTGTATGCCTCAGATAATAAATTAGCCCTTATTGATTTAAAACTTGACTGAGTCCTTTTAAAATGACTTAAATTTGTTTCTTGGGTTTTTAGATTGGACCAATTTCACTCAATTTTGAATTTCATTAGAAATTGCTTTCTACATGCTATGGAAAGCTGATTTTCCTCTCAAATCTACCAACTCCATCTTTCCAAATTGCAGTTGAACCATTCTTAATGGGATGTCAGCAACTTCCATGATAAGTATTGATCTTGTATACAACCATTCTAAAATAAAACATTTCCCATTTTCTTGTTTTCCATCCTTGTGGAGGCAAACTCTCCAAAGGAGCTGGTCTTCACTATTTATCAAATAACTGGTGCTGCTGGCTTCTCCTAAGCCAAGAGGATCTGAGTATTTCTAAATGCTGTCTTCCCAAATCCAGACTGAACTTGAAGTTCAATAGTCAAAGACATTTTAAGAATGGGTGGTTTCAGTAAGAGGATTACATGGATATTCACATACAAAATATACATGTGGGAAAAGCATTTCTTTTTATTGATGGAAAGTTGACCATTTTACTGATGACTATACAAAATAAGGAAGTAAAAATATAGCAGGATTGTTATGGTTTATGTTCCTGTGTCCCCAGCAAGTCTCATGTAATCAGGGACATGGCTGAGTCTAGTGTTTGTGATTGATTTGTTGTCTGACAGTGAGATTGATGGTGTGAGTTCAGCACCCACCCAGGAGTGGAGCCTACATGCAGTGTAAGGGCAGGAAGAAGGTGTAGTTTCTTGTGTAGTTCATGCTTTGCTGTTTGCGCTGGCCATGAGTGACTGCCCCCCAGCCATGCCACCCTGCTTCACAGCCAGCTGAGTATGGACCGAAACCTCCAATATTGCAAAAAATAAACCTTCCCTTCCCTAATTTTGGGTGTCAGGTATTTAGTCTTAGCAACAAGTGAAAAGTAAATAAGACAGAACTTGGTACCAAGAGTGGGGTCATTGCTGTGACTAAAACTGACCATGTGGTTCAAGAGCCTTTGGAAATGGCTTGTTAGAACATTTTGGAAGATTTTGGAGATGCTGCCTGAAAGAGTGGCACTGAAACAGTTTAGGCTCTTCTGTAGGAGAGATTCTGGTCAGATCTCAGAAGACCAGAAGATCGAAAGCCTGCTGGTAAAGACCAGGCTTTGAAGGTTTCTGCCGGGAAGAAGGACAGCATTGGTTGTTGGACTCCACACAATGTGTGTTATAGCTTGGCAGAAAGTTTGTCTGCATTTTGTTCTTGTCCAAGGACTTTGCCTGAAACTGAGATTAAGGACAACAGGCTGATTAATCTGACAGAAGAAATTTCAAGGCAGTCGAATGTTGAGGTGGTGGCCTGGCTATTGTTGGGGGCTTTTAGTCAGATTTATGTTGCAAATAAAGAGCAAAGAGCCCAGCAGGATGATTTAAAATATTGTGAGTTTGTCCAGAAAACTGTGGACTGTAAAGATAGAGCTGAGACTTTGATTGCTGAGAAGGAACAAAGAAATAAAAAAGATGGCCTGGAGCCATCCCAGGAAGCAGCAGGTCCCCAACCTTTGCAGCCTCAAAACTGCAAAAGTAAAAGAGTTTGCTCAGAAGATAAAGCTGCAGAGCACTGTGTTCTAGAGTGGTGATGGAGTGCACAAAGGGATTCAAAATGGCAGTGGCCACACCAGATTCCAGAATGGTAGCAGCTTTGAAAATGTGTTCCTCAAAATCAGGTTCAGAGAGCTCAGTGATCCAGGCACTCAAACCCTACAGCAAAGAAAGAGGAAAAGCTGGCTACACTCCAGCTGGCAGCACAATTTGGATGCATCCATGTGGCACTGATTTTAAGTGCAAGGAAAATGCACAAGTTCTGAGGTTAAGGCAGGTTCCACCATGATTTCAGAGGAACTGGGAGCCCAGAAAGTGTGCCCCTGAGAGGGCAATATGTAAAGATGGAAGGGTGAACCAACAGTGCAGTGGAGACCCCAGAAGTTTGGAAAAGCCTGGAATGTGGATCACCCAAAGAAAGCTGCAAAAACTGAGCAGAATGGGCTTAAGAGAGAAGCTGTAGAAACTGGAACCCCTCGAAGTACCGGGGGGTGGAGTCACTCAAATCCTTTGGTGCTCACAATTTGCCACAGATTGTTTCAGATGCTGGACCTGCAACTATAGGACTTAATGCTCGCCCTGCTGGATTTTGAACTTGCTTTGGTTCCAATGTTTTATATTTCCGTTTATAACTTTTGGAATAGCAATGGTTATCCTGTGCCTTTATATGTTGGAAGTGTTTAACCTTGTTTTCATTTGCACAGGGCTACAGTTAAGAGTTTGCCATAGATATCAGAGGAGATTTGGGACTTGGACTTTTCAACAAAGCTGAAATTGTTAGGACTGTGGCAACTCTTGGAAATGGACTAAAAGTCTTTTGTATAAAGGATGTATATAAGTCTTCAGGGGGCCAGGGTGGAATGTTATGGTTTATGTTCCTGTGGCCCCACCAAGTCTCATGTAGTCATGGACATGGGGAAGAAGGTGTGTCTTGTCTCTCTTGCCTGGTTCGTGTCTTGCTGTTTGTGGTGGTTATGAACAGCTGCCCCCCAGTCACACTGCCCTGCCTTGCAGCCAGCTGAGTATGGACTGAAACTTCCAATATTGCAAGAAATAAACTCTTTCTTCCCTAATT
This sequence comes from Dasyprocta punctata, assembly GCA_004363535.1. Classification (NCBI taxonomy): domain Eukaryota; kingdom Metazoa; phylum Chordata; class Mammalia; order Rodentia; family Dasyproctidae; genus Dasyprocta; species Dasyprocta punctata. The sequence goes on from RJWM01031237.1 coordinate 7,367, forward strand.
TTGTGGGTCAAGTATTTTGTCTCAACAATGAGAGAAAAGAAACCTAGACAAGGATACTATTTGCTTTTTATTGCCATGTTAGAGCTCTCTGGAGTCTAGCCTTCCTGAGTCTTTCTAAATTCATCTTTCAACCTGTGCACAATAACTTTGAACAGCAAGACTTGGATTTAATCCTGTCACATCTGAATACTTGTAATGTTAGTACATCTTCATGATTTAGATTTCCAAAGCATAAGAATCTAAATCCTCTCCAACTTATTCCCATAGAATGCTTTCTTCCTGATTCCTCAAGAAACAACCCAGATTAGGAAATGGAGTATTCTAGCTTTGCCATCTCTGCATCTCAAAGGCACCCAGTCTTCTCAAATTCTTTCTTAATAACACCAGAGACATAGGCAAGGACTTGGGAGCCACTCTACTGGGGAAGTGACCAAAAGAGAGAAGTGCGGGATGGGAGCATAAAAAGAAATGAGAAGGTATAAATCACCTTACTATGGTAGACACCTGGGCTGGTGTTCCTGGAACCTTTCTGCAGAAACTTTGATAATGACTCAGCATTGCCTTGCTGATGGATGTAAGTAGAGCATCTACTCTGACTCCCAGGCCCCAGTGGGGAGGAATTATCTTGGAGGTATTTATTTACCCATACTTCTCCGCTATACCAGGTTATTGAGGGAGAAGTCCTCAATGGCTACAGAGAAACCCCTGTAGGATTGCAGCAGTTTGAGTAGGAGTTTGAGTAGGGAGACACCAGCAGGTATATGGAAATGCTATCAGGGTAACATGAAATTCAAGCCATGCAGGACAGCAAGATTATAAACACCAAAAGCATTGTCCCATCTTTCATTGAGAATTCAGAGTGATCCCCAGAGACACTCATGTTTATTTTATTTTTTTATTTTATTTTTTCATTTCTCTCTGCAGTGTCTCTTCGAGGCATTTCCTCACTGCTCCTTTTACAGTCCTCCAGTGGTCCATGGATTCTATTTATGTAATCGCTAGTGACTTCTAAAAGATGTTAAGATCCAAAGACCTCATGGCCTTAGTAGCTCTTCTTCCGCTATGCAGGTAAACACATGCATTTCCTCCCTGCACAGGCCCCAGATTTGAAGCAAATGGTCTGTTCAGTGACTGAAAACAGCCCTTATAATTACTCAAATTCTCAGACCCGCTTTCTGCAGTGTTCATCCTCCCACTTCCGCTATTTAACCATCCATGTCTACTTTGCTTATCAAAATTCAGCTTGTGCTTCAGGTCCCACTTGATTGCTGTATCACCTATAAAATGTTCTAATTGACCCAATATAAAATGGTCCTCCTTTCTATTAAATTCCTGTGATTAAAACTTAGGGAGTAATTATTTCCCCATGAAACCCAAATGTCAACTGAAATATCCCATACTTTCAGATTCAAAAGCAATGGCAAGATCATACTTCCAAATGTTACAGAGATTAGAGGGCAATGAGTTGCATTTATCTCAGGTACCCATGATTATCAGTTTCTGCTTCCTCTGAATTGATTTTGTTTGTGGCTCACCTTGCATATGGTGTCTCTATTCAACTTCGTGTCAAAACAAACCTGATGTGCAGCTCTCCTCACCTGAGCCCAACAATAATGGCAACATTTTCATCCATCCATCTGAGCCTTCTGTTTGTGTGCAAGACTGGCAGAGCTTCTAATGCATTGCTGCAATATAAAACCTTCATTTGTTGTTTATGCCAGTAAGGATTCAGATTTCTTCCAATGTAAAGGTGAATCACTAAATCTTCTATCCTTTCATTCTGCCCTGTCTTGCTCCACCCCAATCTTTAATCTCTCTTCATTTCACATGATAAATTTATTTCTTATGCATCATGCTCTCAAACCTCCAACTTATAACCACTAATGAACCAAAGTAAGTAATTAATAAGTATGTGCATTCAAATGGCAGTTGTTTCTCTCCAAAGAACACAGATAATAATGTTTTCTCCTTGAAAGTGTAGATACTGACAGAAGACAGGCATGATTCTGGTATTAGTGAAATGTTTTCTAAAACAGAGCACAGTTAGATTTGACTCGGAGGGTTTAAACATTGCATTACTTGCACCCAGACATGATGAGGAATAGAAAGAATGACTCAATAAGTAACACAAAACTGGTGTGTCCTCGGAGTGTCTCTTTATCAGCTTACAATGAGAATGTAATTTTCTTTCTGACTAAAGATGCTCCAATCTATTGTTGAATCTTTTCTTCTGCAGTCATGAACATGGGAACACAAGTCAGAACTAGAAACTCTTATCACTTATGTATGAGAAATCATTATCCCAGAGTAGAACCATTCAAAGAGATAGCTGTTGTTGATGTTATCATTGTTTACCACTGATGCCCCATGGGAAAGACAGAAAGAAGAACTGTGAAAAGAATCTGATAGTTAACTGCAAATGGTAAGTCCTTGATGTAGGCAGGTACTTAACTAGAAGGTCCTGAAATTGATGGCTCTGTTTCTTACATTTCTATTCGACAAGGCATTTCCAAGTCTATTCTGATTCTCAGATTATTTTGCAAATATAGTAGCACATCTTTAAATGTAATCCTGAAATCTATACATCCCAGAAATTGTTCTCCAGTTTAAATAATTCTGAATTTCTGTGCTATCTCCTTTTAGATGTTGTCATATAGCTTACATTCCCTCAGTTTCAAGCTTTTGGAACAGCTGTGTAATTTGGTTCAATCACAACACTGATATTCCATAATTTCTAGCTTTAATCTTTAAAATTATCCTTAAGCAAATAAGACACAAATAACATTTATTATTTCTCATTTTGTAATCTACATTTCAGTCTGTGTTTTATCCTATTTACTTATATTTGCCTCACAACTTCATGATAACGTCTGTATAAGTCTTCACTATTTATATTTTGAATTATGAACTTTTTAAATATAGGAGCAAAATTCAAGGGTGATTGAATAAGACATCTACAGAGAAGTTGACTTAACTATACACAGCAAGAAAGGAGTGGCTAGACAGAACCACTTTTATAGAGGCAAAGAAATGATCCTTAAAGGGGACTCTTGTCATTAGACTGAAATTTGCAGGGGTTTTTTTTTCTGAAAACAAAACAGTAATCTTGATCTACAGTTATTTTTAATTCAGTGAAAAAAGATGTGGGATGGGACTAGCACTAGTTGGACACTTCCAGAAAAATTATAAGACCAAGGGTAATAGAAGTATTGCATTCAAGAAAAGGAATATGACTTGCCAAATAGAATGATGAACACATGTGAAGGAAAATTGTTGCATAACAGTCATCACTGTATGATTTTCATAATTACAAACTGAAATAAAGGTAGTTAAACTCCACAAATTGAAACTTCAAGGAAACACACTTAAATTTGAGATACAGCTCTTCCTCTTGCTATTGAGTCAAGTTGGCAAATCTCCATTTCCTGCTTCGTATAATGAAGGTGATCAGCCTACCTTGGAGACCTGATGTGGAGACAACCTCACCTCACTGAGTAAGTACCATGGACCAGACACAGCCTGGGGACTCCTTGTGTTCTTCCAGACCATCATCAAACAATTCTGACTTAAGTGTGATTTCTTGCCACGCAGAAAATGGAAGCATCACTCATGGCCGTGCAGGTAAGGTGTGATCCTGATGGAGCTGAAGTTTGAACACAAGTCATTTTATCCCAGTGACTCTTGGACTTAACCTTATGACTGCATTGCTTCCTAAAGGACACATTGCTTTTCATTAAAGGTTCCATTAAATAAAGTGTGCATAGAAAACTTTGTGACAGAGCCTACAACATAATAGATATAATTTATTATTATTTTATTACTATAAAAGTGTTAAACATTATTAAAATTATTAGAGTGGATTTCAGATCATCTTAATTGGGTCTTAGCTCTGCCACTAACTAGATGTATGATTTTAGGCAAATCACTTCCTGTCCTTGAGAATCATTTTTGTGCACCTTTAAAAGGAAGTATATATTTTTTGCAATATTACCTGAGTTTTTCTGATCCAATGGCCTATGATTCTTATGCAAATAAAAAGGCTATGTATTAAACTTCTGCAATAAGTGGCTTAAAAACTTTTGACTATTTCCTGAGAACCTACTTTGACCAAGTGTTAGAGAGAAAAGGTGCCAGATTTGAGAGGAATTGATAATGCTAGAAATTTTATGTGCACCAGTTGTTTCATGTAAGTATTACAAAGAAAAAGGAAAGCAAGTAGAAAATCCCATCTTTATTTTTCAAAAGAAGGCTCAGCGCCAAAGAGGTGGAGCAATTTCATTGCCTGTCCAGAGTGATCTTGGTTGTCCCTTGAAATAAATTGATCTGGGGTCCTAACATATGCAATTTCAATTTCAGTAATGGTGGGTCTGCAGCGTTAGCTGCAGTCGCCAAGAAAGGTTTGACATTTATTACAGGCTCAGACATGGAGAAAAATGATTCTTCACATGAATACATTTGCCTAAAGCAATGATAGTCTCAGAGGGAAATCATAAACAGAAAGAAAATGCTACTCAACTACCCCCACATCTTGGAAAACCAACAGAGGCTGCTGAAGAAATAATTAGCATTCAGGAGAACATGCTTCTCTTTTTCCTTAACTTGTAGGAACTCGGTGGGTACTTTGCCCACATCTCCATGGAACTGGCCATCGTGAGTGTGTCTCAGGATGGTCTCCCAGTGCAAACATCTGTGCCACTCTGCCCAGGCTTCTCTGGCTGCACGTGGGGAGGGCCAGGGGTGCCAGAAGTTGGCATTGTGGGAGCAGCCCTCGGGTAATGCTTCATGACATTCTGGTCGAGAAGAACCTCAGTTTCCCATCAATGAGGTAGGATGGCTTCCAGGTCTGCTATGCACAGCCCACAGAAGTCCTGAACAAGAGGAAGCCTGGTGACCCTATCAAGGGACCCTGCTTGCAGCACATTTTGTATTAGTTTCTGGGATGACTTTGAGAATGTAAGGTGTGACTAAAGAATAATGTAAATGTTTGAATTAATAGAAATGATTGCAGTAAAAGCGACATTTGCATTAATCCTCCTCAAAATGCTTCCCCTTGCTTTCAACACACTTAAGCCATCATTCTTGCCGATTTCTAAAGCAGTTTTAGAAATCCTCTCTCAGGAGTTTCTTTAGTTGCACTGTTGAGGCTGCCTCAGGGTCCTGAAACTACTCAAATGGTCCCCTCTTGTGGTCATTATCACTTTAGGGAAGAGTCAGAGTTCACACATCACCACATTGGGTGCACCAGATGGATGAGAACACACTGAAATGTTTTTACAAGGCTGCCTTCAGGGTGGATGGCACTGAGCAGAAGCATCTACACATTTTTTTAAGTCATACCTGGTGAAGAAAGAAGACTTCCAGAACTGCTTCAGAAAGTGGCAAGAGCCGGGCGTGGTGATGCACGCCTTTAATCCCAGCACTCAGGAGGCTGAGGTAGAAGAAGCATTGTGAGTTTGAGGCTAGCTTGGGCTACAACGGGAGCACAATGCCGGCCTGAGCTACACAGTGCAATGCTGCCTCAAAAAACTAGGGCTGGGAGTTTGGCTCAATGGCTTAAGCACCTGTCTGGCAGGCATGAGGCTGTGACTTCAATCCCCGGTGCCGGAAAAAAAAAAAAAAAAAAAAAAAAAAAAAAAAAAAAAAAGAAAGAAAGAAAGAAAGAAAGAAAGAAAGAAAGAAAGAAAGAAAGAAAGAAAGAGGCAAGGATGATAGCTTAACTGTATTCAAAGTGATTGGAGTATTTTGATGGAGGTCAATGGCAATGTCTTCCACTGTAATAATTTGTTAAGTGAAGCATTCCCTGTGCATTTCTATCAGCCTTGTACATCCAACAGACCTCTGGTGGGTAAGAAGTAAATTGACAGAGAGCCCCAAATGCTTTCAACTTGAACACCACATTTGCATCAAGACCACATTTTCTGAGGACTGCACCCAGCCAAGGTCAGAAAGGCAGGGTTGCTAATGGACAAGTGTCATCCTCTGCTGCCTAAGTACCATATGCATCATGACCAAGCTTTTCCTTTCTGTCTAAAACGTATGTGCCCAACCCCTCTTCCTCCCCTGAAGAGCAGACCTGTACTTGTCCTTCCCAATTTCCCCTCACACTATGATTTCCATGTGCATATTCCTTTACACAGGTATTTCCACACAGTGTGCTCATCAAGGACCTGGAAAGCCTATGCAGCATTTATGTAACATTAGTTTTCATCTAGATATAGAAGCAGGATGCTCCAAAAGGAGTAGATCCCATTGTGATCACAAAAAGTATGAAAGTTTCCCTGACAAAAAGTGAAGATAATGGTAACAAACTCAATTAGCCTTTCTCATTTTTATTTTCATGAACTACCTTTTAAAATAGCAATGAAAGCCGGGCGTGGTGGCGCACGCCTTTAATCCCAGCACTCGGGAGGCTGAGGTAGGCGGAGCGTTGTAGGTTCGAGGCCGGCTTGGGCTACAACGCGAGCACAAGGCCGGCTTGGGCTACAACGCGAGCACAAGGCCGGCCTGAGCTACATAGTGCGACCCTGCGTCAGAAAAACCCGGGCCGGGAGTTTGGCTCAGTGCCTTAAGCGCCTGCCCTGGCAGGCGCGAGGTTGTGAGTTCAATCCCCGGTGCCGCAAAAAAATAAAAATAAATAAATAAATAAATAAAATAGCAATGAGAAGAAATCATTCTCCCTCAAACTCCACAATGAGCTGTCTGTGTCCTGAGTGCAAAGTCCTAGACACCCAGTTTCAGGCTCTTATCCAGAGCTGCAGAGACAGGGCTGGGCTGGCACTCATGGGCAGAACAAGACCCTCTTTGCCTGTTCTCCTGCAACATAGCAAACTCTGAGGTGGGATACCTGGTGGGGAACAGAGTCCAGGACCGACGTGGATGCCCTAAGGGAATTTGGTAGCCAGATGTTATGGTTTCTATTTAGATGCCCCCCCCCAGAGCCTCATGCAGTCATGGTGGGGCAGGCCTTTTGAAGACAACTGAGTCTAGCATTTGTGATTGGTGCATTGTCTAGCACTGGGTTTGGTGGTGTGAGTGCTATACCCACCCAAGGGTGGAGCCTGCATACAATGTAAGGGAGGGAAGGGAGCGTGTTTTTCCCCTTGTTGCCTTGCTCACTCTTGTTGCTAGTGGCCACCATGAGTGACTGCCCCTCAGCCACGCCACCCTGCCTTGGAGCCAGCTGAGTATGGGCTGAAACCTCCACAAATGGTGAACTAAAGAAACCTTTCCTTCTTTCATTTTGGGTGTCAGGTGTTTTATTGCAACAATGAGAGAAAAGTAACCAAGACACCAGACAACTTTTTAAAGTTCTATTTTTTGTTTTGTTTTGTTTTTTACTGTATGTTTGTGATACGTAATAATTATATTTATCTTAGGGAACTGGCATATGTTTGCATTGCATCTTACTCAGTTTTATTTTCCCTTCCCCTTTCTAACCTCTAGTCTCTCCCTATCCCTAGAACTATTTCTCATCTCCCTAAAGTCTATTTCCTGGTTTCCTATCATGTATTTTTGATCTGGCTTTTTAAATTACTTATGTTTTGAATTTCTCATGTAGGAGAAACCACGTGACTTAACCCTTGCTGTCTGATTTATGTCACTTAGCATTAAGTTCTTGAGGTATATTTATTTTCTTACAAATGACTCCAATTCATCCTTCTTTATCACTGAATAGTGCTCCATTGTGAGTCAAGACTACATTTTCAGCCAGGTATGGGGGCACACGCCTGTAAGCCCAGCACTCAGGAGGCTGAGGCAGGATTGTTGCAAGTTCAAGACCAGCCTGGGCTACAGAGTGATCTCAAGTCTATCCTGAACTGCATAATGAGACCCTGTCTCAAAAAAAAAACAAAAACAAACAAAAAACTACATTTCCATTATCCATTTATCTGCCAGATGGGCCCATAGGCTGCTTTCAGCCACAGAGCAGTTGTACAATATGCCCAAGAACACGGGAGTGCAGAGTGAGCCTCTGACCTCGTGCATGGACCTGACTTCTCCTCTGACCTAACTCCAGGACAGAGCGGGACGAGCCTGGCAGAGTTTGCAGCACCACTTGCACTGCTTTGCTTTACTGAGAACAACCGCTTTCTAGTGTTTACCCCACTCTTCAGGATGCATCGGGCTGTGGGGCTCAGAGTCACCAATGCACCAGAAAAGACTGTGTCACTGTGACTAGGTCCCCATCCACCGCACGTCCATCAGGTTCAGAGAACGTCAAACACAACCTCTGTGAAGATCTGTCTGGGGCTTGTGGAGTCCAGGAGGAACTCACTGAGTGGTGTTCTTACAACACCCCCTTTCCTAGTTGGATCCACATAGGCCAGTGTCCACTCCTCTGATGGGGCTTTGAGACAACAATCCCAACCAGGTACATCCTGCTGTGCCTGCTGGTGGTCGTTCTCCACAGCCCACTGCTGCAGCTGCCCATCTAGCCAGGATTGATCTTCTTTGCATAGCTTTTCTCTTCTGATAATGTCACTATATGCTCTCAGAATGATCAGTGTGTTGCTCTGGAAGGGAGAGAAGCCGTCTTCCCTCCAAGAAGATGAGCAAAAGAAGATTGCAAAACTAACTTGAAGCAGTGGACCTATTATAATCTGCTTGAGGGCCGGGGATGTGGCTCAGTGGTAGAACTTTTGCCTTGCATGCACAAGGCCCTGAGTTGGATCCCCAGCACCACAAACAAACAAACAAACAATGGACTTTATAATCTGCTTGAGTCTTGTACAAAAATATGCACATTTCAGTCCACCTTGAGATCTCATCTTTCTTTCATAATGCTGTCTGTCTCTGGACAATGCAGTTTAACGATTTATTGCTTATCAATGAAGCTGTGTCTTCTGTCTAGTCACCCAGTACCTTATCAAACATGATTACCACTACAGGAGTTCTTGCACTGGTAACATAATGTGGTTCTTACACAGTGGGCTGTAACCTCATCCCCTGGAGGATTCTTTTCATATCAGGTATCTGAGAAAGTGCTTGTAGTGGTCAGTTGAAGGTAAGTGAAACATGATGGTGATTTTCCTTTGGCTTCAGATATCTTGTGAGGCAAGACACATGAGTCACTTGTGACAATCAGCTAAACCACTCTGATGAACAGCCAAAATTGGGTTCTCAGTGTGTTATCACTCTTGACTCAGGGAAGATTGCAGCCAGCAGTTATGAACCTACAGCCCTCACTGGTCCTTCAGGTGGACAAATTAGAGAAGCATTCCACATGCTTCAAATGCTACCAGGCAGGGTTAAGCTCAAGAGATCCCCAGCAGTTACAACTCCAATAGAGCACTTTCTTCTTCCCCTGGATTTATTTTTTTCCCAAGCCCCACCCTGTTTCTTGGAATTCCTTCCAAATTGAACCATATGATGCAAACCCTTGCCTGAGATTCTGTACTTCAAGAAATCTTCACTAAGTTCAGATGTAGAAATTTATGAGAGAAAACATAAAGACATAATCTAGAAGAATCTGGAGAAAAGTTTTTGATAGGGAGAGCACATGGAATGGTGGTCATTCTTCATAGAAAGTGCAGGAACATTTTGTTTTCATTCTAAGTGAATTTGATATCTAAGACTATCTAATAGAATTGGTGTGGAATAAAATATTGAAATAGGGAGTTCTTGTAATTTGGTGGTTAGATTATTTTCAGGTAAAGTCCAGCCAAGCAGGATAATCATCACACTGTCATGAAGGAAGCAAAAATGCTATTAGTGGCTGCACAAAGGCAAGAAGGGATCTGGGGATGTGGAAAGATGAGAGGAACAGGAGGAGAAGGGGAAGTAAAAATAAGAAGGATGCAATATGTGGAGACCACTTTTCCAAGATGAATGCAATTGCTAAACATATACTAAGAAAAGCAAAAAAAAAAAAAAAAAAAAGTAGTGTCAGAGAAAAGAAGAGAATAATGTAAAAATAAAATTTGGTATATGGAATCCAACAGAAACCTGTGAAAGGAAACACTACACTGTATGTTACTTTAGAGCATGCATATATCTGCTGCTTTCTTGGAGGTTTTAGTTTTACACATACATATACATGTACATGTACTTGCACACTTTAGTTTTACATATACAGCTTCTGTGTCAGTGAGGATATGGAGACCTGTGGTTCAGGATCTTGGAGAGTGAGATGATTTCAAACTAAGAAAAATGCCAGGACCCCCTGCCAAATAACCTGTGGCTGAGGGTAGTGCCAGTGGGAAGCCATGCTGCAAAGCAGGCGCCAAAGCAGAGCCCATGTGGGCAGCCGGGAAGCTGTGACATTAGGAAGGCTGATGCAGGAGGTGTAGAGTTACCCATGGCAAACCATAAAATGGGCTTGTGGCAATGTACATGGCCATGGATCCCATGAACTTCTGGGTACAAGATTCTAAGGCATAAACTGCAGTACCCAGGATCTAGGTGATAGTAGTAAAGGAACATGGTGCCTTCACCAAACAAAACTGGGGAAGGCAGGGCTGGAAGTGTTCTCAAGCAGAGTTGTACCCAGGATGCCTAGTATGAGTACATTAGAGAGACCATGCCTGTTATAGCTTGTTTCTAGATGGTCCCCGAAACCTCATGTGCTCATAGGTGAGGCTTTTGGGGGGCTGCTGAATCTAGGGTGTGTGATACTGGGATTGAAGGTGTGTGGGACTGAATTAGTCCGTTGGTTAGTTTAGCATAGTTCTGTGTATGGATAATGGGAAGGCACACCCTGGGTGTTGGAGGTACCAGCCACAAGGCTTATAGCCCAGAGGGGATAAAAGGGATTGGGAGCCTTGCTCAACAGCTGCTCCTGCTGTTATTTCATTCTTGCTGCTCACTGCCTTCTGTCTGCCCTGCCATGGACTGTTCCTCTCTGCAATGTCCCTCTGCCCTGCCTCCCTGCCTTGGTGCTGGCCACCATGCACTGAAACCTTTACAAATTGTGAGCTGAAGTCATCCTTCCCTCCTTTACCTTGGGAGTGTTGGGCGTTCTGTCCCAGCAATGAGAAAAGTAACCAAGGCAATGTCCATAACTACAATGAACAGACACTCTTCAAGGACCCGGGGCAGTAGTTTCCCACCAGGTTGTTTTGCCTCACAGAATGATGATGCTTGAAGACTATTTTAGTTGCCGCAACTGAGGAAATTGCTACCAATATAACCCCAGTAGAGATAGGGATATTGATAAACAACCTACAGCCTCCTACAGCACACAAATGTCATCTCCACCCACAAATGTAAGTATCTTTGCGGGTCACAAATCTTGGAAGAAAGTGATGCTTACAGGCACCCAAGAGCTTCTCAGTGGGCAGGAGAAAAAGGACTCAATGGACACTAAGGGTAGAGGGACGTGCACTTACTAAACTAAGCACTCTTCATGAACCAAGTCCAGCACATGATTTCTCTTAAACTTCATAAATGAGAGTGGATACTGTAACTCCATTTACAGAAAAGGTGGTAAAGACTTAGAAAGAAAGGAGTCATCCAATAAACAATTCATTTTAGCCATGACTTTAACCTAAATTTCTTGGTTACAGAGCTCAGAGATGAAAATAGTAAATTTTTTTTCAGTTTCAAAGTGGAAATCATTTTCATTGATCGTTCATATTTTTTAACAAGGCAGGAAAATGTCATTGCGCTCACCACTAGCTTTATATGTCAATAATTTTAGTCCAATCTGAGCGGTCTTTAATAAGTAGTGACATAAAGTTATTGGACTGTTCATTTAATTATCAGGATTTCATTTAACTTTGAAATATTGCAAATAACTCCATGAGGAAAATAAGACCACAGGTTATTTTCATCACTAGTAATTTTTCTTGGTTTGCTTTGTTTCTTAAGCATATATAACAAAGTATAAATGTGGTTATAAATAGGCAATTATTTCAAGATACAGAGAAAGTTGCACAGAGGATATAGTTTTATTTATTTTAGGATTATATGGATTTTTTGGGGCTGTGAAATCTAAAATTCAATTTCACTGAAAAATCACATACCCTTCCATATGTGTTACAAGAAAGGAGGAAAAAAAGAAAAAACGGCATGCAATTTTTGACTGCAAGGAGCATGCAGAATACAGTTTTGTCTAAACTAATCCAAGGGTTCGGAGTGCCTTATCCTCTGTACATTTTCTCTCTCTAATCCCGCAGCCAAGTGCAATAGCATCATCTTGAGAAATAGCCCGGTCGGTATGTGTTGCAATATCCAACACCCTCGCCTTTCCACACCATCAGGGTGGAATTTCTGATGTAACCTTCTACCGGCATTATTGTTAGTTTCGTTCTGAAAGTTACGTTTCTAAGGTTACAGGGTTCGCGCTTATTCAACTGTATGCTCTCTTACACCCAGCGCAGTATCTGGTATAGCGTAGAAAGTAAGTGCTTGCTTAGTTGAGATAATTCCAGCTCTGCGGCCGCGGCGCTAACCTGACATCATCCTCGTCTCCGGGAGGGAGAGGCGGCGAGGTGCTGCAGGATGCCCGTGCTTGGCAGGCGCGCTTATACTTAGGGTTAGTGGCCTCTATTTTTAATTTACCTGATTTTTCTACAGTATCGATTTTTTTTTTTTTTTGGCTTTAAATAATTCCTTATTTACATCTGAAGATCAAAAGTCATTCAAGTTGAAGCCCTCCCGACACACATTTATGAGCTGTACTCACGAAATGTTCAGGAGCATTAAAAAGCATTGACATGAAAAATGTGTTGCGTGGCGAGGTTTTAAGATGGGCTAAGAAAATAAATACGTAGTGCTGGATCTGTGGAGCAGCGAGGCAGAAGGGCTGCGGCAGCCCCAAGCAGTAGCCTGCTTCCAGCCGGGCGGGGAAGAGCCATCCGAACGGCGGGGCACGCCTGCCATCTACCGGCCGTGCTTTGTATTGCATCACTGGAGCGGGCACCGCGACTTCCAGGTGGCCTTGGGTTTCAGAGACTGCCGGGTTTCAAAGTCACTTTCCTGGGTGTCACTAGGCAGGCTAAGCATACAAGCAAATAATGACATTGCCTGACCCGGAACACTTATTTTCACTTTGTAATCCGTAAAATATTATGCAGAATTGAAGCTGGGGTTTTTTTGGTGTGTGTGTGTGTGTGTGGGTGGGTGGGTGTGTCTTCCCCTTTGACTTATATCCTGTTTTTTTTTAATTTTTTTATTTTATTTATTTTTGTGTGTATGTATGTGCATGTGTGCTTTTCACTTCGTAATTATCTATATTTATGTCTGTGTCCCCTAGGGACTGATGAATTTCTACAGTTACCGAGTATCCTGTAAAATCTAGAATTCAGTTCCATTGAAAATCATGTATACTTCCATATGTGTTACAAGAAATGAGGGGGAAAAAGGATAAAGGATAGTTCACAAAAACTGATACGCAAATGATTAGGAGAATTAATAAATGAGTAAGGAAATACAGCAAAAAGCCATTTTTTAGGTCTTGTTACTTAAAGGCATGAATAAAAAATTGGAGTCTAACATACCTGCATATGTACACATACATATTAATAAGTGTGTATGAAATGTATGTCTACATACATGGATATGTGTGGATGCATGTGATGTGTGTGTTTATGCAGTCAGTTGTTTTTCAACTTCTCTAATAAATCAGGTATTAGCACTTTTTTATTAGAATCCTTACATCCACATATTTAAAATCTTGCGAATTTAGCTTTAGGGTCTCGGCTATGTCATTTTATCAGATACAGTGTTCTGAAAGATCCATCTTCCTTATAAAGTAAACACGACAGGACAGGGCCATAGTTATTACTTCCCATTTATTTTGTGCTTTCTGCAATTGATAGTCCAGCTCTAGCCGGATGAAAGAAGAACTAAGGAAAAATGTTTAGATGCCATCCATATGGAGAGGGAATAAAAAAGAATGTGGAGAATTAAAATTCATATTGTTTTCCTAAGTGACCTGGATTCTCTTTCCAGTTCTTCTATTCACAATCTTGAGGAAACCTTTTGAATTTTAAGTGCAATTATCTTTGAAAGGAAGGGGATAGATTCATTGTGGACCAGGCACTGTGGCCACCGTGAGCTCTCACATTCGCTCAGCCCAGCAGCCCCAGCTGGAGTCACTTACCGATGACCCGTGAGTCATGAGTCCCAGAGAGCTCGTTTCTGCAAAGTCCCCTTGCAGGCGCCACGATGGCACCCTGAAGCCTACACCCACCGGAAAGAACCGGTTCCACATGCAGCGACAGCATCTTGGTGCCTGAACTCAGTCAGGAAAGAAAGATTCGCCTCATGAAAATGAGCGATTCTCCTGAGTCGGCCCAAGCGCCTGCCCCCAGAGCCTGCCCTTAAGCAGAAACACGCACCGGCACGCTGGGTACGCAGGGACCATAAAGGGCTCCGAACATTTGATTGCAAAATGCGGGGTGATTTGGTAGATCTCGGCTCTTAAGAGTTAGCTTAAGAATGCTCCGTTTACGATTTATAGAGCAATTGATAGTTTATAAATAGCTGAGAGCAATCATTTCATCCGAGCGTGTCTCTCTCCCGTTTTCCTCCCACGGCTCTCCCTTCTGTCCCCTCCTGAACGTCCGCCCTGTGCCCGGTGTCTGACGTGAGGGACAGTATTTGTGATAGGGAACTTTGGATCCAGACAACCTGTTGGGGCTTCTGGTTTCTCCCCAGCCCCGGACCCTCCTGGTCCTCTTTGTGAAAGGTGACAGACCCCGGCCTCTCCCTCTGTCCATCCAGCCAGCACCCCTCTCCGCACAGCGGATGTGAGCACAGCCTTCTGCGTGCTCCGAAGGCGGCAGGAGGTCAGCGGGGGCCTGGGCCCTGGAGCTTCCCTTCCATGCAGGGAGGAGGACGGACACACAGAGACGGAGACCGACAGCCGGCGGCCCAGCCAGGGCGGTGGCTTGAATTCCGTGTCCACCCATCCCTGCCTCTGTGCCTAACCGGGCTCCTCCTCGACGTCACAGCAAATCCTAAAGGGAGATAGCGGTGGCTCCTGCACCTTAAAACTCTGAAAGGATTAAATGGTGCGATATTAACCAGCGTCTGATGCTTAGTGAGCTGTCTGATCCATGTTAACTGCTGTTCATGTATGTACTTGTGTATGTATGTATGCATATCGCTGTGTGAGGCTTAGACCCAGCACACACCGTCTGCTAGGCAAGGGCGGTACCACTGAGCTACATCCCCAGCCTTCACGTACTACATTTTTCATTTTTCTCTTCTCCTTTTCCTACCTTCCTTCATTCCTTCCTTCTGTCCCTCCACTCTTCCTTCCTCTCTCCTTCTCTCCATCTTCTACCTTTCCTTTCCTT